>APFE030426508.1:0-19795 GCA_000404065.3 Pinus taeda | reverse complement strand
GAAATTAAGGATAAATTCCTCAATCAGTGGGACAACTCATGTGCAAGCTCACAAAGACTTCAAATTTGAATTTCCTTAACTAATTAACTCAACTGAATTAATTAATTAATATTTCCAATTGTTGTTAAGACCAAAATTAATTTTTACTTCCTATAGATAAACTAGGGACTGCTATAAATAGGAAGGGACCCAGAAATGCTATTTTTAGAACTTTCTATTTTTAGCAGTTTTACTTCTCACCCAATGTGGCCAATGACCTCACTGGCCAAACTGCTATTTTTAGACATGCTATTTTTAGCACATTCTAAATTTAGCATTTCTTGTTACACATTTTTCAACAGTTTGTGAGTCTTTAAAGATTCAATTTTAAGAATAAGACTGACAATTGATTTAAAATGTATGCAAAATTAGAAAAGATAAAACTCCCTAATATCATATGATGATCGTTCTTCCAAAATGTTTGTTTCCAGCAAAGCTGGATTTACAAATCAAATCCATGGGAACCTGCAAGAAGAAAAAAAAATATAAGAAAGAAATAATAATTAAAAGAGAAAAGAAATATTGAAGATAAAACTCAAACCAGATGAGGATGAACATATAAATGTGTATCTGGACGAATTCGATATAATTTTCCCTGATGAATCTTGATTTTCTCCCATGTATTAATCAAAGTTCAAAACCATCTTCTTATTCAATTTAAACTTTTATTAACCTACACCTAATCCTAATTTAAAAACAAAACTAAGAGTAAGTGATCATGCTTACTTGAAGATTATCGTTGGTTTTCCTTGAATTTTGAAGCTGATCATCATGACAGAAATCATAAATTTCTGTAGCAAGGCTCGCTTTGTCTAATTCTTCAATTGGTACTTGTGTTTGTTGATATGTTTGTTGACTTTTTGATTTCAAGACAACAAATTCCTCTTGCAATTGGTTGTCAAATTTTTCCAAGTTAGGTGATTGTCTTACATTAACATGTGAAAATGAATTTGAATTATCATTAACACTATAAGAAGTATGAATTAAATGGAGAAATATATCATATATGGTTGCAACAACTTCATCATGATTAGAAAGTTCCTCCCTATCACATTTTTCAGTCATGTTAATGGAAGTTGAAGACGATTCACTAAAGCTTGAAATTGTTTCGTATGGGTTAGGAATGCAAGGGAAAGAAGTTAGTTTATCAAACCATCCTATTAATTGAAATTATGGAGGTAAATCATCAGGTTGAAATTGAGAACTAGTTAATTTGAATCTAATACGAAAGTTATCTAATGACTCACTTTCAAAACGATGAATATTCTCCAATTGATCACATACCATTTCAAAGTCGTAATCCTGAAAAGTGTGTAAGAAAAGAATTACGAAAGCATCCAAAGTGCGTACAAAATAAACTGGTAGGGCTTTGCACCAGTCTTTCGTTATTCCTTCCAAAGTAAGGGTAAACAATCTATACATGAAACCTTCATCAAGATCACAATGATTAGAATTTAAAATAAATCGATAAACATGTTCATAAGTAGAGGTATTATTTTCACCATTAAACTTCTCCTTTGACAAGAGTTTAGTCACCCAAGTTGGAATTAAATCAGGTGGAAGTCCAGTAAATCAACTCCAAAGTGATCTCTTAAGAGGAGCCATTGAACTCAAATAAAAATTTAAAAATAAGATCTCTAAAGAAACCAATCAGATGTTGGCCCTCCTTCTAGTGCCAAAAATTTTGATAAACAAAAATGTCTGCCATCAACATTACAGGAGACCACCTCCTTTTTTGTTGAAATGGTAGTTCCGACTCGTAATGGGTCCAACTACCCTATTATCTAATATTAACTTAAAAATAATCTAATATTAATCTAAACTAAACTAAGAGTTAATCTATTTTTATATATACTCTGATATGCTAGAGTGGAGTATGATGTAGCATGTGGGGTCCTCCTATAATGCTTATTATAATATTTCGAAATATTTTAAAAGGGAGATCACTTATGTATTTTATAGTTTATGTATGTTTATCATTATAAAGGGCCAATGTCATATGTATCCGAGTTTTGTTATGGGATAATTCTAAAACAGTTCCTCTAATGTCAAGGCTCCAATATCTCTGATATAATAACCACTTGTTTGTGAATATGCATGATGGACTTAAGCTTCGATATAAGATTATGATGTGTGTTCTTTCCAATAAAAGTGAGTGGAGAAGGGTTATGTGATAAGTGAGTCTCAAATAAATTAGAACCACTTTATAAAAAGACACATCTTCTTTATAAGCTAACAGCTAGTTTTTTGAAAAATATAGCCACTAATAAATAATAATGAAGATCTTGGTCCTAGGGCTATGTTTTATTCATTAATCTAAGATGTTTAGAAAAATTTATTACAAAGTTTATAATCAAAATTATGAAAAATATGTAAATAAAAAGAATATTATACTAGAAATAAAGCGATCACACTCAAAGCCTACATGAAATGCAAAAAGGGCCCCCATGCCTATTATGATAAAATAAAATGGGGGTGTTTTGTTTTCATGAAAATAGGAGGGTGTGGTCACTAAATACAGTATATCTCTATTGGTATGAATGTCCCTTCTTTTCGCGTCCTTCTTGGATGCTCATGGACCATTTAAAAGATTTAGAAATGAACGGGCATGACCTAAAAATTTTATGGCATCAAGATTCTCAGGTAAGTAAACGTAAATGAACATACAATACTAGCAGATGATAATAATTATGTGTCTTTTATTTATGTTTATGATTCAAAGGTCAAACATTGCAGGCATCTTTGTAGTTGCAGGAGTTATATTTTGATACTCTAATTTTAATGTTTCCAAGGTCAATAGAGAAGTCGAAGCACCTAGAAAATATTTTCCTCAGGAAACGTTATTTATATCTTCCTCTAGAGCCTATAGATCTATCAACATTAACTAACAAATATTTTCATGTACGCTATTTGAAATATATAGAACTAAAAGGGTGCTTTAGGATTCTTCTAAAGGAATTTGGAAATTTAACAAATCTCCAACACATCGATCTCTTTGGTTGTGAAAGATTGGAGAAGCTTATGGATTCCTTCACATATTTAAAAAATCTGCAAGCATGTCGGCTATCTTTATTCGATATTTTGAAGTGAAATCCAAAATCCTTTGGTGATTTAACAAATCTCCAACAAACCACCCTCACTAAGTGTCTAATTTTGGAGGGACTTCTAAATTCCTTTGGGAATCTAAAAAATATCCAAAGAACCAGCCTCTGGATTTGCGACAGATTGAAGTGGCTTACAAATTCATTGGGGTGTTTAAAAATTATCCAAGAAATCAATCTCAACTCCTATGAAAGTTTTGAGGTACTTCCAGATTCCTATCGGAATCTGAAAAATATTCGACACATTGGATTCACTGGATGCATAAGATTGAAGAAGCTTCCAGATTCTTTCACGGATTTAACAAATCTCCAATACCTTGAGTTGTTTGGCCCCGAGATATGGAAGCAACTACCAAAAATTCGCGGGAGTTTAGAAAATCTCTAATATGTTTATCTATCTAGGTTTAAGAGTTTGAAAAAACTTCCAAATTCCATGAGTCATTTAATAAATCTCCAATGAATAACACTCAACGATTGTGAAAGTTTGGAGGCATTTCTATATTCCTTTGGGAGTCTGTTAAATCTCCAACAAATCAGTCGGTCGCGCTGCAACAGATTGAAGAGGCTTTCAAATCACTTAGAGGAATTAACAAATCTCCAAACAATCACACTCAACAACTGCAAAATTTTGGAGGTTCTTCCAGATTTCATTGGGAGTTTGACAAATATCCTACGCATTGAACTCTTTGCCTTGAAAATATTAAAAAAGCTTCCAAATTCCTTCACAGATTTAACAAATCTCCAACACCTCACGATGTTCAGCTCCCACATATTGAAGTGGCTTCCAAAATACTTGGGGAATTTAACAAATCTCTGACATATTGCTCTAGTTGGGTGGAAGAGTTTGAAAAAACTTTCGAATTCTTTGGGGATTTAAAAAACCTCCAAGAAATCACCCTCGCCTACTGCGAAATTTTAGCAGTACTTCTAGATTCCTTTGGGAATTTAGAGAATCTTCAAAGTGTTTACTTGGGAGATTCCAACTTAAACACACTTCCAAAATCCTTACAAAATTTATGAAATCTTCAGTCTATTTCTATGCAAGCTTGTAGAAGTTTGAAGATGCTTCCAAATATTTTATTTCAGAATTTAACAAATCTCCAAAGAGTAAGCCTATCCAGTTATGAAATTTTGGAAAAGATTCCACATTCCTTGGGAAATTTGACAAAACTCTTATCCATTGATTTGGATAACTGCAAAACTTTGAAGAAGCTTCTAAAATCGTTTATAAATTTAACGAACCTCTGAAGCCTTGATCTATCTAGATGCAAAAATTTAAAGAAGCTTTCAAATTCATTAGGGAATCTATCATAGTTAAGATGTTTGTATTTGATTATTGTAGCACATGTTTTCCCACAACACTTGGAAGCATCACCACACTTCAATACTTAGACTTATCAAGATGTGTCCAAATGGAACTATTGGCCGCCTAAGTGGGACATCAAAGTCCTTGCAGACATTAAATCTTTTGGGTACAAACTTAAAAGAGTTGACCAATGAGAAAACAATATGCCTAAGCAATTTGAAATATCTTTTCTTAGGAAGTCTTATGTTGAAAGAGTTGTCACATTCGCTTAGTTTCCTACCGAGTTTGAAGATATTGCTGCTCCATGGATGACAGGAATTGAAATGCCTACCCCATTCAGTTGGAATGTTGACTCATTTGATTGACTTGGAGATATAAAAATGTGGAATACAGGACATACCAGGTCTCATGGAGATGAACAATTTGGAAACTTTAAGAGTACGTGGTTGTCCATTATAGGAATTCCATTTAAGGAGTTGTCTTCCCCAAGGAGAAATAGAAAGTGAAGATAAAATGATAAAGGTCTGATTTGGCTCATGCAGTTAGAGTTGTACTATACAGAAGTATCAGAGGTATCCTTTCCTAAAGGTGTGTGCATAAAAAGTCACACCCTTCGCATCATGTGTTGTAATATTTTGGTGAAGGTTGGTTCATTGCGAGCAACTCTGAGGTATTTTATTTTGAGGGGTTGTGGTGCATTGAGGAAAATAGAAGGGATTTTTGAGTTAAAAAAACCTTTGGAGGTAGACATGTGAGGGTATTATAATATACAAATGGGGGAGCTCCCACATTTCGAAAATTCCATGTGTTTAATCTCTCCAGGTGACACTTACAACTGTCAGGACAAAGAGGAGGTAGAGAAAGAGTTGATAGCTTTCCAAGAGGGTGTTATACCGAAGTGTTTTGAGCACTTTGCTAGCGCGATGAAGTGGTCGACACTAAACACTTCGTAAGTCTTTGGTTTTTCATGGAGGGTAAATATGAATACATCGTGAGGGTGTCAATCTTAGTGGTGTTATATTTATCAATTTTTAATAAAAAGCATTTAAAAAAAAACAAGTGCTACATAGTATCTCATCCCTTTCCTTTTGTAACAAAATAGTGAAACTATCTAATCATTATTGCCATATATTAAAATAATTAACAACTATGATTTGTAAATGTAGTTATAAAATGTATCTTTAGGACAATATTGGTTTCAATCTAGTTCAAAATCTTGAAAATGTCATTTAATATATATCTTAACTTAAAAAATTAAGAAATAATACAATGTATTATTTATAAATAATTACTTGTAGTATATATTTTTGTTTTGGATGTGAAAATATTAATGATATTTGAAATATTAATGTTATTAACTATTTTAGTAATATACAAGATAAACATATAAATTTGCAAATATAAGAGTTAATTTTAAAAATTTTCATCTATTAAGGAGAATGCAAAATTAGCTTACGAAATTATTAGACATTTTTTCATATTAATTATAATACATGTAAATGAAATATATATAATAGTACACTTTTTATGTTCAATTGTAATCGTGAATAATATTCATAATGGTTCAAGTTACATGATAATAAGTTATTGGTTCATGCAATGTAAATGCGTGGTCAATTCAAAACTCAATGCAACATATCTTGCCTCTGCTAGTTGGTATAAAAAAGTTGGAAGTAAAACACAATTAAAAATTTGTAATAAATTCATTGCAATGTAAAACTAATTTTGATAAGATTATTATAATTTAATTAATTTTAAATATTATTTGGAAACAAATTATAAAAATTGTGAGAATTCATAATTTTCGTACAGTAATATATGTTTCAAGCAATTCAGGAATTTGACTCATAAAATTATAAAGGTGTATATATATTATTGTTATAAATAAATTTTAAATGTCAATAGAAATACATTTAAATGCCAATAGAATAAATTTTAAATGTCAATAATATATTACAAAATATGTTTTGTTTTGTTTTGTTTTGTTTTGTTTGTTTTTTTTTTTTTTTTTTTTTAACTTATACTTTGTTAAATGGAAAAATATTTCCATTGGTTGAATTAATAAATATTCAACAAATACCTAATGCATAATATTTGCCGACAAGTAGGAATAATAAGACCATCAATAGTAAACAAGGCACTAAACCTTTATGCATAAGAATAATAAAAGGTTAACTAACACACTAAACACAAGTATTTAGTGAGTACAATAAAAGTGCAAATGTCTTTTTGGCCAACAAACCAAAGCCAAGTATTTAGCTAGTACACCAAAAGTCAAATTTTCTTCTTTGTTTTGTTTGACACTTCAATCGAAAATAGACTACATTATTCGATATACTAATTGAGAGGGAATCATCAACCACATGGCACCTTTAAGAAAACATGGTTATTATTGTCGGTTGTGGGCTCGAGACCATATGTGGCTTACCTCTTGTTTCTTGTATGGAGTTGGAAACCACACAACCATAGTGGATAAAGTTCCTAATATACTTGGCATGGTACGGATTTAAAAGGATATATTTTTTCCCTTCCCAGTCTTTGGCTTTGTATACAAGCATGGATACTTTAGGGCTTTTCAAAGGTGCAGGTGTTACAGGGACAACGTTCCCAGGCCCATCCAAAGCAATGTTCCTAGGGCCCAACCAAGCTTAGTCACAAAGCAGTTAGAAATTTCGTTTCCAATTGAAGGAATAGGTCAAAACCACATTTCCCTCATTTTCATATTATTTTCTGTGTTTTTTGGTCTTCATTTCAAATCATCAAACTATAGCTCTCTAAAATTGGACCTATTAAACCTTTGTTAGCGACAAAATTTTAAAGTCAAAAGAATTTAATATGGAGACTGGGAGGTCCAGTGCAAAAAAGCACTTGTTTTGGTGGAAAATAAGCATCCAAGAATCTCAAAGGTAGGGAAAGTATCAAATAGTTGGGAAACAGTAAATGGATTTCAAATGCAAATTTCGGGTTTGATTTTATGGGGTATCTCGGAGGAAGGTTGGTGCACACCCTCGAACCACACTTTCTGAATCTTAGGAGGAGATAGGGAGCCCTACTCCAACACTCTTATTAAGAGTGTAAGCGGGAGTTGGAGTCCCCTTTTGTCTCTAAGACATGTAGAGACATATGCAGAATCTAGAGAAACACTCCAACCTCCTGCAGTAGCAGCATCTCCAACCAACAAAACATATCATCCTCAAACCAACATCAGATGTGGAATCCATCTCGAAATCACCTCTACTAGGTCTATTTATAGGTATGTTGATATCAATTCCAAATAACAAGACCATCAAGCCAAACATCCATCACCAATCACTCATCACACATCACACATGCATATGATCAACGGCATCTCCAACTTGTTGACATCAATGCCAATGCCACAATGCCTACAAACTTCCCCTTTGACATTGATGTCAACCTCCATCCACTAAGTAAGGCTTACCTCTACCATCCAAAATCTCTCCCACTTTGACATCAATGGAAAAGGGTTATAGAAACATTGAAGATAATGTCAATAATGTGCCATATGAGACAAGGACTCCCACTATCAAACAAAATATCATGTTGATGCAAGGCTTATGTAGACCAAGAAGCTCAGTTGGCAATCATGTCTCTACCAATGCTAAGCCATCTCTAAAACTAAACATGCTCCCCCTAAGCATGTAATGTAGCTACAATCATACACTCTAACTACTACTACATTTCCTTTCCAAGTGCAAGATACTACTCCTCATGGCCATGACTCCAACTAACTTTAAGAAATGATATACAATGAAGTACAATACATACAATGTTTCATGGATAAAATACATAGTTGTGACAAGTACATATGATTGGCATATGAGTCCTCTATAAACTCTTTTATCATCAATCAAGACTTTTATGGACCCAAGTTTACACCTTGCTCTCAATGTAATGAGGCTACATCAAAGATATGAAAACTAATACATGAATTGTACTCCCATTGGCCCATACATGTCTAATGAAAAAACATGCTAAACACCATGGGTCTCTCCATGAGAAACACACCTGAAATATGACACAATGATAGTACATGGCTTTTACATCTGCACACAATGGTGCTCTCATTAATACATGCCCAAAACATAAAATAACATGAGAACATGGCATCAATTAGCATCAACATATGCTCCATATGGAAGCAACAATGAACTACAATACATGGCATCCAAGAGCTATGACATGAGCTCTCCAAATGTAGCAGCAAAAATAAGAAGTACTAACAACACTAGATGCTAGTACATGACCACTCAACACCTTGGACACCACCATCCCATCAATGAATATCTTGCAGCATAATCATGATAACCACTAGCAATCACCATGGTCCAAATGTGCATCAACAAACAATATGAACCGATGGCATCAATATAACAATAGTAGCAACAACAAGTACATATCCTCATCATGAGCAACAATAATCTCTTCATACATAAACAACCATATGAATCAACATCACTCAACCAAATTAATGTCCAAAACATGATAATCAATATCATATTCAACCATCTAAAATATATCAATGGCATGCATGATTCATCTAGAAGTGAAAACAAAAGCAACAAAGTACATAAAATCTAGATGATCCAACTAGAAAAATGTGACAACAGTAATAAAAATCATCTTGCATAAAACAATGTCAAAATTTTGGAAATCCACTAGGAAGCACATATGCTCCCCCTGAATGTGTGATCCTCCATCACAGCTTGACCATATGTATAATATAACCATGTGGCTATCAAATCTCCAGTAATCATCATGAAACTTCTCCAAAAACCATCAGTAACAATATAACTGAAAAAATAATCAATTAATGCTACAACAAGGCTAATATGCATATATTTTCCACTCATATAGAATAAATACATTAGCTACAAAAATAACGAGTGAAAAATAAATAAGCATAAGGAATGAAGCCTTGAGAAACTAGCTCCCCCTGAACATGATGTACCTCATATGAAGTATTTGCTTGAGTTGAAACTGCATGAAGGAACTGAATCATGCTGCCAACACTCCCCCTGAGACCATGCAAGTCTCATGCAAAGTACTGTAGTCAAGTAAATCTAACATGCAAGAGTGGACTGTAGTAAGGAATGATCTCATCTATTCTGAATTTGATGAGGAAGAGTACTCTCTTGGTCTCTTCTTACTTTTCACTCTTCCCTTCAACACATATACATTATCTAGTGTCTTGAGTCCTCTAGCAACACTCTCTTTGATCCTTCCTTCCAGATGATGCAACCTTTGTAATTGAAGATCATTTCTTTTCCTCCATCAACCATTTGGATCACACTCAAGATATTATGATTTAGACCTTCAATGAGCCAAACATCTTCTACATTTGTCCTCTTCTCACCAAGATTGGATTTACAGCTTCCCAACACTCTAGTGGTTTCACTATCTTCAAAAACCACACAAGAATCATTGGTTTTATTGAGAAAACAAAGTTTTCTCCTATCTCTTGACATATGGTGTGAGCATCTGCTTTCTATATACAACATTTCATCAAAATCATGAAAAAAAAAGTGCAATAATTCCACATCTTCCTAGTTGTTTCTCATTCCTCCATGTGTTCCTTGGTTGCACATTTTCCCTTAACTACTACTTTTGAACAAATGGCCTCAAAGATCTAGACATCTTACAATCCTTGGCCATGTGCCCAAAATTATGGCACATATAACACTCTATGTGTCCAATATTTGTTGCTCATACTAGACCTTCATCTTTTTACGTTAGATCTACAATCAATGGCTTTATGCCCAAACATGTTACAAGCAAAAAAATGACCATTGAAATAATTTTTATACCTGAATGTAGGTCCTCCTTTTGGATGATTATAGTACTGCATGGATGAGTGCATTCTTCTCCTACAATCAACCGCCACATGACAAAAATTGTGACAGTTGAAGCACTCAATCTTGTACATCAAGGGGGAAAATGAGTTTTGACTTCTCCTTTGAAAATTGCTACCTCCAACCTTAGGAGAAAATGGTCTTATATATGTTAAAGATCCTTTTGATTTTCTATATTGTTGTTTCTAGCATGGCTCATGGATCTTATGATTTTTTGTAGGCTTCTCTGATTCTACTTTGACATTATTTCCTGCATGCAAACTTGTCTCACCCTTGTGAAAGTTGTTGCCTATTTTTCCCATTGGTATAATTCCCTTCCCTTTCTCCAATTCTTGTTTATTTTCTTCAAGTTCCTTTCACAATTTTTCAATCACACCTTCAAGCGCTTCGACATAATCCTTGCTATCTTTTTTCTTGCTGTAATTGACTTCTTCTAATGTATTTTATTCTTCCAACTGTTCTCTTAAGCTTTTAATTTCTTCCTTGAGATTTTTCTCCTTTTGATCACAATCCTGCAATTTCTTCTTATGATCCTTGCACACACTTGTTATCCTACCAATTTCACTAGAAAATTCTTCAATAACAACCATGGAAGATTCATATTGACTGTTAAGAAGAATACAATGGTGATCATAATCTCTATCACTAAACAAATCTGAATCATTGTCATTACCTCTATTTGAAATATAACTCAAAAGTATATCATTATGGCTTATACCTTCAGATTTGTTGCCCTTTTTCAAAACTGGTTCAAGAGGATCTTCTTTCTTCTTTTTGCTTCTTTTTTCAATCTCTCGATCATTGTTTTTTATTTATTTCAATTAATTTAAAATTATCTAAAATTGTGATTTAAATTTTATATTAAAAATAAATTACAAAATATTATTAATTATCATATTTTATTAAATCAATTAGCTTAAATGTTTTTAAAATTTCTAAATTGGTCTACGGTAATGAATTGATAATTTTTACGGTAATAAAGTGATAATTGTTTTCACTTTTCTTTTGAATGCCCCTCTGCATCATCTTCCATCCTCCTCTACGGGACACGTGGCAATCGGCACCGTACTCACGCGGAAAGTATGACACGACACTAAGGTACATCACACGGTATTGGAGGGCATAGAAAACCAAGGAAAATTGAGACGATCTTTATATTCGATCACAGACCTGGCATTTGGCAAGTGAATCAGACATTGTGCAACGTCACATCACAAAAAGTGGCGGGCCCCTAAACAACGCAGCATCACAAAAACGGGCGGGCCCCTAAATAATGCGGCCAGACACATCATAACACTGTTCAACGGGCAAATTACGGACTTGTAGTTTCCAGGTCACGGTGTGTCCCAGAAGATCCAAAGCCACACCTACCCCTTGCTTTTGTTTTCTACCATCTCAAAGAGTCTGGTGCTTCAAACTTCCCATCGCTCTGCCTGCGCATCATCTACTTCATTGTTACTATTACTCCTGCTTCAAACTTCCTATCGATCTGCCTGCCCGCGCATCATCTGGTTGCTTATTATCACTACTTACTTCTATTCTTCTTCTTCTTCCAATGGCACACAACACAACCGCCTCTACTTCTGCATCTAATTCATCTGCGCCCAACTACTTCCAGATATTTATAAATCACCGCGGCTACGATGTCATGAAAACCTTTGCCGCACATCTCTATCGGTGGCTTACTAATTCCCATGGATTGCGAGTGTTTCTTGACCGGCCAGTGTTAAAGGCTGGAAAAAGAATTATTTCTCAAACTGAGGAGGCTATCCAAGAGGCCTCTATCCAGATTGTCATTTTCTCAGAAAACTATGTGAATTCGAAATGGTGTTTGGATGAGCTTTGGCTCATGGTAGACTCAGAGAAGCACGGGGCTACCATTCTACCTATATTTTACAATATTAAGCCTTTCAATCTTCGGTGGGGGGACACACGGTACGCTCAAGCCCTGCTCGAACATGAAGAAAAGAGGCGATACGACCACCGAAGAGTTCAAGGTTGGAGAGAGGCTCTTTCTCACGTTGCAAATATAAGCGGCTTTGAATTGGAGGCATGTAATGGGTAAGTATCTTCGACACTCTTACAATTCCTGTCTTCATTTTTCTTTCTTCTAAATTTGCACTATGGGTATTTTTGAAAATGATTCACCTTGCTTGAGAATTTTGCTTCCATAATTTAGATGCAAGAAAATCTTCATCATTTCCTTCACAAACCAATCTCCAAATGTTATAGACACAAATCAATAAATTGTTTTTCACATTTTCTTTCCATACTTTGAAATTTGCAATAGTAAAAACCAAATTATTTGGAGAAACGTGGATTCAAACAATTACGGATGCGAGAACTCCGGAAGAAAACTATACATAAAATAAAAACCAAATTCTTTGGAGAAATAATTTTGAAAAAAAAATGCAAATTTCTATCAAAATCTCCAAGATCCACTCGTCAGTGATCAAGCTACATCTAAGATCCATGCTTTGATACCAATTGTTGGAAACTATATCACTACTGGAGGGGGGGGGGGGGGGAGGCGCAGGGGGCGCGTGAATCAGTGGTGAGAGAACATATAAAAATTTTCTCCAATATATTAATATTATAACCATGCATGAACTGAAACACATAAATATAGACCAAAGTAACATAAATAAATATTCAAAATAAAAAGAAATCACACAAGGACACAAGTTCTTCTGGTGGAAAACCTTTCATTGGGAAAACTGCCCTGCTACTACTACGCTACTCATTTTTTTTATTAAAATAGCTAATTTTTTTTACATGGATTAGCCATACCCATAGATGGAATACTTTACTTATTTCATAGTATGTTGGTTGGAAGACTTGACTTGTTTCACATTATGTTGGTCCTTTCAAACATGAACTTGTTTCTCTCTCATATCTATGGAATACCATCTGCTGAAGGCCACCACAATCAATGTTCCTCATCCAATTTCTATTGGACTATCCAAATCCTGTTGGATGGAGACAACTCTTCCCTCTACTGAATCCACCAAGTTATTGTATACTCTAAAACCTCCACGTCTTCACTTCCTCCATGTGAGCCTCATTTCATATAATTTTAGACTGGACTCCCAATCTATTCAACATGAACATTATAACAATACCATCGTTTTGAATCAAAATCTACAATAAAAACTTAATAAAAAAATAGGACAGTACAATCTCCAAATACTCCACTAGCTACCACACAATATCATCAAACACTACTCCACTCAGCACTTCACTTCACACTCACTATACTAATCTGATGGTTGAAATATACTTCAAATCGCTAGTGCTACCACTGCAAACTACTTCAAAAATTCCGCACTAGGGAACACATGCAACTTGCAGGCTCTTCTCCACACACACTCTCTCACAAACCACAACTAGAAAATCAACCAAACTAGCATTGAGCTTCTTCCAATATGTAGATGAACCCAAGTGCTCAACTCATTAATTATTAAGAACTACTAAGCATCACAACTCTATTCATATGCTTGATTTGACCCAGATTCAACTCATTGACTCAATCAACCACTAACTCCACTAACCTTTTTTATATTTTCAACTTTAATCAGCTTTTGGAGGTCCCACGAACTTTTCCGATCATAAACCAAAAAGTTGTGATCAAGGATGTTGCCTCAACACGAAAATAAGCTGATCAATGCAAGAAATGTGGCGAAATTCTTGTGAAATCCTTCAGTCACTCCCATAGCATTGAATCCATGCGACTGAGGCTATAACCACTCCCACAAGGTTGCATGCCAATGACTGGAGCCTTTCAACTGCTCCCAAGGGCATGTCTCCATGCAACCAAGGTTAAAACTCAATTAAACCAAAAGATATTCAGTTTAGAACCTCTGCCACCTAATGGAACATCTTCTCCAACATCTGATGACTCCTCAAAAAATCTGTGTCAGGTCTACAATTGATGAAATAGGCTAAGACGAAGTCAAAGACATGCAAGACCTATTCTTCCAACCTTAGTACCAAGACCAACACCTCCATCTCCTCAAGAAACAACCATAACTTGTGAAAACACCTCCAAGACTTGTATCAACATCTTTGACTCCTGGAGTGACATATCCAACTCCTGTAGTAGCAACATCATGTCATACAATTGCATCCAACACTGATAGAGGAACCTCCAATACAAACAACCTCATCTTATCACATGTAGCAACAATCTAATGTCTCCAAGACAAGTAGAAACATATGCAACATCTAGAGTAGCACTCCAACCTCTTGCAGCAACAACATCTCCAACCAACACAACATATCATCCTCAAACCAACATCACATGTGGAATCTATCTCCAAATTACCTCCACCAGAACTAGTCATAGGTATGTTAACATCAATGCCAATTAACAAGACCATCAAGCCAAACATCTATCACCAAGCACTCATAACACATCACACATGTATATGACCAATATTATCTCCAACTTGTTGACATCAATGTCAACAATACAATGCTAATAAAAGTTCCTTCATACAAATATCTTGGATTTGATACTCATCATAAGTTCAATTAGAATATCATTAGGGGAATTTTGAGGCATAAAATGGGCCTCCTAGGGAAATTATAAAATAAAAGTGGAAATAATAAAATAAGATTAGATTACATCATCAAATTTTAGAGGGAAAAAAGAAAAACTATTTTTTCCAACTCGTATTTTCAACTTATCTCTCTATGGTTTTACTCAAATTTTGAGTGGAAACACTCATTGAATGCAAAATTTGATTCCTCATCCAAGGAGGACCCATGTTTCATACCTTTGATGGACTCTGCTACACTAAAAATGAGAAATACATGAAAACCATGATTACAATAATGTTTTTTTTCATGTATTTCTCTTTTTTCGTGTAGCAAGGTCCATCTAAAGTATGCAACATGGGTACTCCTTGGATGAGGAATTAAAATTTTCATCGAATGAGTACTCCCTCTCAGAATTTGAGTAAAACCTTAGGGAGATAAGTTAAAACTAAGGGTTGAAAAAGTAGTTTTAGTATTTTATTATTTTTTAATATTTTTACTTTTTTACTCCAAAAATGGTGAATCATCCCCCATGGTTGACATCATCATCTTGAATCCTATTGGTTATTATAAAGTTTATTTTGGTTGTACATTTTTCTTGGGAGGCCCATTTTAGACCTCAAAGGTCCCCTAATGAATGTGGAAAAAGGGATAATAGAGGGTGGAAAGATCATTATGGGCATGAAAACAAGTGTAATTTAGCAAACCTTCGGTTGTGTGCTAAGAAAAACTCCTATTTGGTACTTTTGTCACTCCTATTATCTTATACAGATGTGAATTCTAAGGATGTAGTATTTATAACGAATCTTGGAGGAGAGAGAAAATCCAAATAATTTTATAGCTTATAATCTTAATATTAAAAGAAATACACCCTATCCTATTCTCCTCATAAAAGTGAGGCCCTCCCCCATTGAGTGCAAGAAATACACCCTATCCTATTCTCCTCATAAAAGTGAGGCCCTCCCCCATTGAGTGCATGGTCATGGTTACGTATTTAATATACAAGAACAAGATAAACAAAATTGTGTCCATCTCCAACCATAACCACCAATATATTAAGTGAGGATGGCATCAAGACACCAATTCTTGGTTAAGTCATTGGAAAATATAGAAATACATCATCCCAACATATACTAACCATCTAAAAAATATTATTACATTTAAAGATAAAGACAATTTGCAGTGTAATAAAGAATTAGAAAATAAAAGGAAGTGAAAATACTACAAGAAGGTGTAAACCCTAATGTAGAAGATCAAAAGTATCTTTGAGTTCTAACTAGCACAATGGAGAAAATCAACATTATTAAAGTACAAACCAACTCCCATGAGCTACATAGCGAAACTAGACATTAGACATTACCAAAAAATTATGGAATGAAAGGATTTATCATCTTTGTGACACTAAGATGGTTGAATATGAAAGCCACATTCTACTACAGTGCCCTACATACACCCAAACTAGAACTCAATTTTGAAATATTTGTTACAATACTGACCTTCTTAGCCTCTTAATTCATCAAAACTATGATAATCTTAGAACACTTGTCTTACTACTTTTTGAGCATGGAAATAAATACTCTAAAGGAGTAAGTAATATTTAGATTTTTTAAGGTATGATAAATCAATTATGATTTGAATGAACATAATCATCATGATTTAAATTATCTTTTATAAAATAATTTTTTTTTATTATAAATTTAACTTAATTAATAATTATGGTGATGTTGATGATTAATGTCCACTAAGACCAAATTGCTCTATTAGATCTTAAGAAAGTTAGGGATTACTTGAAACTTTTTAGAAATTTATTTATGTGCTTGAAAAGCATTAAGAAAAGTGTTCCAAGATCACCATAGTTTCATTCAGTTAAAAGGTAAGGAAGGTTGGTCATGTGACACATATTTTGAAATTGGAATCTAAACTTAATATATGCAAACATTCTAGGAGAAAGTGTTTTTTATCTTCCACCGTGTTAGTGTCATAAAAGTAACAAACCTTTTCATCCCAATGAGTTCCGAGAATTGACCAATGCCTAGTTTTATTATGGAGCTCATTAGAATAAGTTCTTATTTTAACAAGATTAATTTTATTTTTTACACTCTTTAGAACAAAGATATACTTTTGATTCTCTAAAGTGGGGTTGATAACCTCCTTATAATATTGTAATTTTCTTTTTCCCTCCAATTTTTTACTGCACAATTTTCTACTTAAAGTTTGATGTTATAATATTTTTAATTCTATCCTTACTTTACAAAATGATCCCTTCCTTTATTTTCTAAGGGTTGAGCCAAGACTCAAACCGTCACACCATCCCCTCTTGAGTCAAAGGATGGTGTTAGCCATAGTTTAAAGCAAGTTTAAGAAGTCTCTTATCTTCCATGTTATTTAACATGTTCTTTTACATTATTTACTTGTCATAGTTGTGCTCTCAATTGGGGAAATTATTCCTTCTATGTGGAGGATAGGATTGTGACATCCCTCAGTATACTTCATACAAAATACATAGAGTTAGAAATTTTTACTAGTTTTACCAACATGTAATTTTCCCAATGACTTATCCCATAATCCTTAACTAATAATCAAATGATATAGTCATAGTCTTTAAAGTAACCTTAGAAAAGGAATAGTAAACCACATAAATTAATAACCATCAATACAACTTGTTAACATAATACTTTATACTGCAACTTTGCATCATTGACATAGTTCATTTAATCAAGCTTGTTAATAACACATTGAATGATATAAGTTTCAACATCATGCAAGGTAGCAATATCATCAAGTTAAACAAACACATAAATGGACACCGATATACCCTCGAGACCCCAAAAGGAAAAAACAACAAACGTTTATTTTATTAAACATTTCATGAGGGAGTTCACCGCTCACTCGATGGAAATGAGGGATTACTTTTTCAAATGTTGTTCATGGTCACTGAGTGACTGCTACATCCACGTGTAATAATCTAGGCAGATCCACTTGAAGGGATCTACCCACTAACTTATCTAGTCGGGCTTAACCCCATGGGTGTCAAGGAGATTTGACATCGTGACCTCTCAATTGGCAAGGTACTTAGCAATGGGAACTTGACTAATTGAGCTATATCTTAGGGCTTCAACAAGGGATTCTATCCTAGAATCCCTTGTCCATTGTTGAATTTTTATAAAAGGAACATAATATTTAATTCAAGCATAATTAACTAGAAGCAAATACATTAAACAAGATGTCATGTTTCTCAACCACATTACCTAACAGTTCTTCATGCACAATGTCTTCGTGGCATGGTTGTTTCATGTGGTAAGTTACCTCTTATAAACTGCATTGATGATCTTTCACTCTACATGTAACATTAGTAATGTATAATGACCTCATTACTTTCCATAGTATTAGTTAAAATCTATCTTTCGATTGTTGGAAAAGAGTTTAGTTTAGAACTACTACATTTTTTTGTGAAGGTCATGGTTCTTTTCTACAACACTATCATCACTAAACCCTAACATCACGAATATCAAAACCCAAAAGAAACCCTAACATCATAAATATCAAAACCCAAAAGATTATGACCTTTTTCATCATATTCAATCTTTACTGGTTCACATTTCTATGTCATAACCATTAATAATCTTCTATGCATTATACCTCTTTTCAAGAAAACACTTTTTTGCACTTGTAAAAGTAAAAGTCATCTCCATAACTAATCTTTTACTTTTACGTGCATAACCATAACTATTTAATACTTACAATACCTTAAATATTATATGCAAAACTATACTTTTAATGCATTTAATCCAAATGAAAAGATATGGAAATATATTTGCACAATCGTGGTATTGTTTTTTGGTCATTCTTCTTGTTCAAAACCATAGGTAATATTCTACGTGTTTCTTCTACTACAAAAACAATCTTGTTTTTAACATTGCAATAACATAGATTGATAACATAAAATACATGTAATACTTTTATCTTTATTCCCAAAATATAATAGGAGTTGTCTATAATGAGACTTTTTGGAGATTCCCGTGACGGAATCCGGTGGAAGAAATTGAGATTAAATCTTGATTTATTGCAGTTAAAATGGTTTTTTAACTGCATATTTGGATTCATGGAATCCAGTGGAAGGAATTGAGGTTAAATCTTGATTTATTGCAATTAAAATGGTTTTTTAACTGCATATTTGGATTCAACACCCTGGAAAACCCCTGGGACGCTTTGATTGTGCAGAAACTAGCTATCAAACTTGCGATTCCAATAAATTGCTGCCGGATTTTGACCGGAAAAATCCACCGGAAAAGCTTTCAAAAAGTCGCATTATAAACAACTGCAATATAATATAAGTGCACACATTTATAAGTGCATATCTATTTTTCTCATATTTCACATGTATATACATTATAAAAACATGCTTATTCATCCTCTATTTCACATACATTAAATAAATCCTTAAAAGTTATAAAAGCATGTCTTTTCATTCACAATTTACATGCATGCATACAATTATAAAGGCGTGATTATTTATGGTTGAAAATCAAAATTCTATGCATTAATAAAACCATATTTATATTATTTCTATGAATACAAAATTAGATGCATTAACCATCGCAAGTCATGACTATTTGCCATCGCTATAGGTCAATGATTATCGAATTATGTTGCATTAACTTATTGGAAATGTATTAACCATTGTGAAACCACACCTTTATATATATATTTGTGACCATTTCTTGTGTTGAATTGTGTAAGGAATTTTATATTTTGTAGACTCTTACTTGCTCTAATTTCATGTATAATTTAATAGTAGGAATCAAGTAATTTTTGTTTTTTCCTACTAGTTTTATTTTACTAGTTTTTTTTAATTCCATATGTTTTATTTTAATTCCAAACAAGACCGGCTGCGTAGCAATTAGTCCCTGCAAAGTGGATCGGTTGTTAGCTGCACA
>APFE030426500.1:80165-93871 GCA_000404065.3 Pinus taeda | reverse complement strand
ATGGTATTGGATGCTTCGACATGTATAAATATGTATTATAACATTGAAAGGAACATAATGAAAAATCAAGCTGCTAGTCCCAGGTTTGGGATAAAGGGGAAAATCTCTGTGTATATGTGTTTTATGTGTTATGCTCTTGCATTGTTTATTTTATGTGTTTTAGAATTTGTAGGCATGTAATTTCTATACGGGGTTAAAACCTACAACTCCCTGCACTCAAACAAAGGTACGTAGTTTTTTGGGATTTTCTGGATATTATCGTAGATTTATAAAGAATTTTTCGTAAATTGCTGCACCTTTATATGCCTTGATAGGAAATGTTGATTTTATATGGACTGATAAATGTGACACTGATTTTGCAGATCTGAAACGATTAATATCGACAACACTAGTATTATGAGGCCCGAACTGGGATATATCTTTCCAGATTTCATCAAATGCATCAGATACAACCATTGGAGTTGTTCTTGGCCAGGAATAAGATAAGAAACCTTACGCTATATATTACATCATCAAAAACCTTACTCCTGCTGAGTTGAATTATACAGTAATAGAAAAGGAGTTTCTAGTTGTTATTTATGCTATAAAAAAATTTAGACACTATATAATTGGATATCTTGTATTTCTATATACTGATCACGCTGCCATTAAATATTTAGCCAACAAACCAATTACAAATGGAAGAGTGACTCATTGGTTACTGCTTTTGGAGGAATTTGACATAACCATAAGGGATTTACCAGGGAAGGAGAACCTCGTGGTAGACTTCCCCTCCTGAGTGCCAAGAACAGATGACACAATGGCAGTAGAAGATCAGTTCCCGGATGAACATTTGTTTGTTGTGGTCGTAAAAATTCCATGGTATGCAGATGTAGCAAATTACTTCACAGTGGGAAAATTGCCCAAACATTTGACACCCAGAGAAAAGAAATTGATTGTTCAGCGTAGCACCCGTTTCTCCTGGATTGGAGGATACCTTTTCCACATGGGATATGATATGCACATCCGCAGGTGCATCAAGGAGGATGAAATTTATGATATCCTAAAAGCCTGCCATGATGGACCTTGCGGTGGACACTTTGCAAACTGCATAACTGAACGTAAAATTCTACATATGGGCTACTACTAGCCCACTATTTTTAAAGATGTTAAAAAATTTGTCCAGGCATGTGATAGTTGCCAAAGGATGGGCTGCCCTGTCCAATCTGATGAAATGCCTCTGCATCCACAACTTGTGATAGAACCCTTTGAGCATTGGGCATTAGATTTCGTTGGGCCGTTCAAACCACCATCCAACCAGAAATCGTATATATTGGTTGCAACAGATTACGTAACTAAGTCGGTGGAAACAGTAGCGATGCCAAGAGAAACAGAGGAAACCGTTATTAGTTTTATTTTCGAAATTTTTGTGCGGTATGGGTCACCCAGAGAAGTAATTACTAATGGGGGGCCACAATTCGTGGGTCACAAGATTGCTGCTACATTGATAAATCATCATATCACACATAGAATTACTTCTCCGTATCACACGCAGACGAATAGGCAAATGGAGAGCACTAACAAAGTTATCGAAGCTATTCTAACAAAGACAGTTTCATCACATCGACGAGACTGGACTACTTGACTACCAGAGGCCTTATGGGCATATCACACAACTTGGAGAAACACTACTGGATACTCTCCCTATCAATTGGTATTTGGTAAAGAACCCATTTTTCCCATAGAATTTGAAATACAAACACTAAGGAGAGCCCAGGAAGTGGGACTGGATTTAACTGAATTCCAAGTTAATAGGTTACAGAAGATAAACGAATTAGATGAAGTTCGACTACTCGCTCTACAACGTATGACACTTATTCAATAGTAAAGAGCTAAATGGCATGATGCCATGATTAAGAAAAAGACATTTCATGAGGGCGACTGGGCACTCCTTTATGATTCTAGGTTTCACGACTTCCATGGCAAACTGCAGACTAGGTGGTTAGCCCCCTATGAAATAAAGCAAGTACACGACAATGGAACTCTTACACTGACCACCATTGATGGGTCTGGTTCTTCTTTTAAAGCGAATGGGCATCGGGTGCGCCTCTACCAAAAACCACTTACCAGAGAATCTTTCTACCAGCAGGTACATGAGGACCCCAACATGCAAGTTTTAGCTGCAGAAGGCAATCCCTCAGTAGCTTCATCTTTATAAAATTTATTTCTTCTCTATAAAATATGTAAATATG
This sequence comes from Pinus taeda, assembly GCA_000404065.3. Taxonomy (NCBI): domain Eukaryota; kingdom Viridiplantae; phylum Streptophyta; class Pinopsida; order Pinales; family Pinaceae; genus Pinus; species Pinus taeda. Next base: position 91,640 of record APFE030426500.1, on the reverse strand, counting down.
ATTGTTGATTTGATTTGATTTTCTTTTTCTTTTTCTATGTTTGTTTTGTTGTTCAATTAATTGAATGGCTGTTGTTCAATCTATTGAACAGCGATTGTTCAAACCAATTGAACAACACTTTATTTTTGGCTTGATTTTGTTGTTCAATCTATTGAACAACACTTTCTTTTTTGCGTTGTTTTGCTGTTCAATCCAATTGAATAGTTGTTGTTCAATCCAATTGAACAACACTTTCTTTTCTATGTGATTTTGTTGTTTAGTTAATTGAACAGCTATTGTTCAATCTATTGAACAACCGCTGTTCAATCCAATTGAATAGCATTTCACTTTTTTGCATGATTTTGTTGTTCAGTTAATTGAACAGTTGTTGTTCAATCTATTGAACAATTGTTGTTCAATCTATTGAACAACTGTTGTTCAATCTATTGAACAGCGGCTGTTCAATCCAATTGAACAACACTTTCTTTTTTGCGTTGTCTTGTTGTTCAGTTAATTGAACAACTGCTGTTCAATCCAATTGAACAACACTTTATTTTTTTGGCGTAATTTTGTTGTTCAATTAATTGAACAGCTGTTGTTCAATCTATTGAACAGCTACCTGTTCAATCTATTGAACAACCACCTGTTCAATCCAATTGAACAACACTTTTTTTGGCGTGTTTTTGCTGTTCAATTAATTGAACATCCTCCGCTCAATCTATTAAACAGCCGTTGTTCAATCCAATTGAACAACACTTTTTTTGGCATGTTTTTTCTATTCATTCAATTGAACCGTTGTTGTTCAAACAATTTAACAACACTTTTACATCCCCAGTGTGTGCTTTGTTGTTCCTTTGATTGAACAACTGCCATTCATTCAAATGAATAGCTACTGTTCAATCCCAATTGAACAACACTTTTTCTCTTTGTGGTTATTGTTGTTCAAATAATTGAACAACAGTTTTTGTGTATCTCTGTAGTTCAATTCCAATTGAACAACAATTTATTTTTTTTCTTTTGTGTGATTGTTGTTCGCTTGTCTGAACGATTTATGTTCACTCAAACGTTCAGCCCCATTTTATTTTGTTTTTCATTTTTCTTTCTTTTCACGGCATGAAGTACACTACTTTTATGAGGACAAAAATTTATGGATTCTATTGAAGGGATTTAATATCATTAATGTTATGATATTTAACAGGACAACTTCTTGACGATAGATTATTTTCAAGAAAGGGACACAGTTATTTGTATACTGCTTTGCTATATAGTTTTCTGTTGTACTTGATACTGATTGGTCATCTTAATACCATGCTAGTTCCATCCTTCTTGGTTATAATATTCTCTGTCTTTAATAAATAAGACTATGGGTATACTTTTTTTTATTTGACATGTTAAACTTCTTCCACCAACCCTGCTCTTAAAGAGTATTGAGCCTCCCTCTATTTATCATAGAAATGTGTAATAACAACATTTTTTTTTCAAATGGAGGATAGGGGGTCTAATTACGAGCCAACCTACCATGTTCATAAGGCTGTAGCAAAGTGACATTCTCACTATGACCAACACACCAGGGTTATGATCCATTGGATAGCTAGAATATCCTTGGAATAAGAGGTCTCATCACGAGCCGGCCTGATCGCTTTTGCTACATCCCAGTAAATGGAAGTGTGGTCATCTGGTTACCACGCCACCACACTGATCTCTTTTGTAGAACAACACTAAAACTCTCCATTTATAAATTAAGGATCCTGGCTCATATGGATTATAAAGTAACCCTGCCGAGGCTATGGACGTCTACTGGCAATAGAGGCTCTGCTTATGGTATTGAAGTTATATCTTATCGTCAATTATTAGTGTAATACCCTCTTCTTATTCTTTCTTTTTATTGGAGAAGTTATTCCCTTAATTTTTCCTCGTTTTGAAACTTTAGGCATGAGATGTTGTTTTCCAATCAATCGCATCATTCTCGGCTAGAATACTGTTAGTAGAGCATCTTTTTGGCACATTGCTATCATTTTCTTTCTCGCGTAACTTATCATCAATTCAAGTGTCTTATCTTTTTTTCATAAGTATCTTTACACACTCCACTCTCATTATAACCATACCTCTTGTCGTCCTATCATTTATATGCGTACTCTGTTTCATTTGATGACGTACTGTTCTTACCCTTGCCTTGCCATCAGAACGACCCTTTCCCTGTCTACTCGGCCATATGCGACCTCTCTTTCCAAGGAGGGGGAGGATTCCCATTACATCTTTGCATGCAATGTAATCATTCCGCTTACTGGACTTTATGTTGCTATGATATCCCATGATCAAATGGCATGTGGTAATATGATAGTCTTAGAGTTAATATCATTAATTATCATGGAAATTCCTCTTAACATTACAGAATTTAGTTGTTATGTCTATTTGATGTTCTATTTTACCAAAGCAATTGTTGTTCTATGTTGCGTTTTTGCTGTGTTAATCTTTGAAAATTGTAGAGTGAATATTGGAAGAATTCGAGCATTATGGGTGGAAAATTGGTTTGTTGAGAACCCTGAGTGTTGGAAATTTCTGACAGAGCCAGGGAAATTCTAGTGCACGCAGGATGGATTTCATATTTTACTAGGCTTCAGACCCCTAATAGTGAAATCACTCTTGAATTTTTACAACACTTACAGAATGGGCATTCTACAGTAAAAGGTGTAAGCATAAAAGTATCGGAAGTTTTGATAGCTGAGGTTTCTAGGTTGTTGATAGAAGGAGCAGCATGGAGAGAAAAGCATGTAATGTTGCATGATGCAGTGGAGATTTTCAAAGACGAAGGTTCATAGCTAACACGAAAAGGCAAGGGCATTCAACTGTCCTCTCTGGGAGAACCATGGTGTGAATTGGCGAGTGTCGTCCAACAGTACATTACCTGTGATGGTCAACAGGATGTGGTAAAACCACGACAACTTAAACTTTTAGTCGTTCTAAAGAAAAAGCTTACTGTCAATTTTCCATTTTTCTTAAATTCATTGTTACATGATATAGCTGATAGAGTAATACAAGCTAAACATCTTGATACTATAGTCAGTCATCATGGGTTGATCAGACTGATTGTTAGTCATAGTCTTGCTCAGCAAGATTTAACTTGGGATAATTTTATAAATCCACCAGAGATTGGGCCAGACCCTGTAGTCCAAAATTCTGAAACCTTGGAAATTGAACAACAGAACCCTATTCCGAAGAGGAAAAGAACTGCTCGAACAGTAACAAGACCTGTAAGTGCAAATGTTTTGTGAAGATAAATCCATTTCAGAGGACTTTTGTAGATCCTCATTGTAGCTCCAAGCACCCTACAAAGCCATCTAGTCCAAATGTTGTACATGACTCTGAACCTGAACATGAGGAAGAATGCAATTCTAAACCAGAATAGGAGGAAGAACCCAATTCTGAACCAGAACAGAAGGAAGAACATGATTCTGACCCAAAACAAAGGGAAGCACAATACTTTTCTAAAGATGATGGTGAACCAGAAAATGAAGCAGGGCCTTCTGAAACACCACCCAAGATCCCTCGAGATGATTTATTGCAGGAATTTGAGGAAGGGATGGCCCAGGTTCTTGCAAATTGGAGCACATATATACAACCTGAAGGATTACTTGACCAGAGCCTGAACAAGTCTCAATACATAGAGGATTCTGGTCATACAGAAATTTTGCCTTCCCCGGAAGCTGCAGACCGGGCTGAGGAAGTGGACACAAAATTAATTCATGAATCTGATAACCAGTTAGGTGACACGGTTATAGTGGAACATAGCTAAGACGAGCACCAAGATACCTCAGAAACAAAGGGTATTGATGAATTTGTTCCTACAGAGGATGCTTCTCAGAAGAAGCAAGTCATTGAAATAAAGTTAAGAAAGTTGAAAAATCGGAAGCTTCAGAAGATGGTTAAGCGGCTGTGTAAAAAATTAAAAGAAGCTGCAAACAGGGAAGCTTTCCAACATTATTCCTGAGTTAGTCACTATGGCCTCACAGACAGAAGTATGTCAAGGTAAGGCAATAGGAACCCAGACTGAATCTATTTCTACTAAGATGGTAGCCACACAAACAAGCTTTCATATAGATATGATAGATATGTCTATTCAGACAGAGGCTTTATCCTCTCACAACAAAAGCACCTATATAGAAGAAATATTCAATGATGCTCCATCAAGTAGTGATCCTATTCTTCTAGAGTTACAAGAGGAGATGGTACAGGCCCAACTTTCTTTAGCACAATGTAAGAAGGAGACGGTTCCTCTGCAAAAGTACTAGGAGCTGTAGAAGCAATTCAATGATTTGTCCATAACTGAGGATGAAACTTTTGTTAAGTCAAGGCAAAAGGAAGAAAATATGAGGAAAGTAAAATCCAAGCTAGATAAGGTCGTGGGTCAGATTGATGCTATTTTCTCTTTATATTTTGATGTATTATCTTGCAAATATCCTGCTACAAACTATGCTCTGTTTTTGTTGGAAAGATATTTACTGTTGAAAATTAAAGCTGTTATGGCCGACAATTCAGTTGAATTGAAGATAATTGAAGAATTAAGAAAATGTTGTAAGGAGCATGGGATAAAAGTCCAACGTCTTCTCTGTGAACTTTATTTGCATACTTTTTTTATTAGAAGGGGAGGTGGATAACAATCCTAGCCCTTTTATTGGGGATGTTCAATTCCAAGCCTTTATTTCCTTTGCAGTGCACCAACTTAAGTGGTCCAGGGCTTATAACACCTTTCAAAGGAAAGAACATGAACTGGATTTGTGGGTAAGGGGTGAGCCTACTCAACCCTTGCATGTTTTTGTTAGACACAAGAGGTTCATGAAATAGGAGGGAGTAATTAAGAATCTGGGGCCTCTACATAAAGAAATTGTGCAAGCAAGAAGGGTGTATTTCTTATCCATACAGGAAAGGTCCTTACTTGCATCCAAACAGAGATGGATAGTCTCCACCAATAGTGTCAGGAACAGAGAACCGTTTGGCTACAGGAATTTTAAAGTTGTCGCAAGCCGCTTTGTCACATAAAGTAATATTATCTTGAGGGAAGGACCACATTGGCTAGGATGTCGATTTAGGAGCCCTATTATTTGACACCCTCCTGAAGGACATTGTTCTGATTACAAGATGCCTAACGGCCATGAAGGGATAGCCTTTGCAAATTTAATACAAAAGCATGGTTTTAGGTTGTATAAGGAAAAAGTCTTTCTTGCTTACTCTCTAACTGCATTACATAATAACTACTTATTTTCATGAGGACATGAAACAAGGTAAGTAGGGGAGTATGTTGGCTAAGCAACAGGTATAACTCTTCCTTTGATTACATTATCTTTTTCCTCCTTTTTATGCATTTGTGCCATGATGTAAAAAGAATTTGATATAATTTCGACAGAAAGTGAACAGAATCACTTTTGATATGAGTCAGCTGTCAAAACTAACTTTCGTTGCTTTTTATGCAGAGATTGGCGAATAGGACAATTGTTGTTCAATTTATTGAACAAAAAAGGCTAAACAAGGAGAAAAGAGTGCGTCAAGCTGAGAAGTGAATCAGAAGGGTCAACGCAGGATGGAAGTTTGTTCTGATAATAGCATGCGGCTGCGAATTCCTCAGGATCTCCTGATCTTGAGGAATCGTAGTTATCTCTTTTCCTCTTTGATTATTAGAGGGGAAAAACGAATAGAATAGAAAAAAATTTTCCTTTTTACTTAGACTATAATTGTAAGAGACAAAGGGTTATTCTAAAGAACACATCGTTATTGTAATGACATTCAGAGTTAATGAGTAATATATAATTTGTGTTTCAATTTGCTCACGATATTCTGAGTAACTAGGAAGTAATCACTGGCAGCTTGGGCGCAGTCACTGGTGGATTTCACTACTTTTCACTGTGTTATATTTTTACCTTTTTACTGCAAGTCTAATTGCTTTGTTTTATAGTTTTACGATTGATCTACTTGTTATATAAATCACCGGTGTTGAGTTTTTCATTACGCACATTATTTCTTATTTTTGTTGATTGGTTGCACTTATTTATATCGTAGACTGATTCAATTATTAAATAAGAGATATTTCCTATTAATCAAGAGCCAAAGTATTATTGGTTAGATCAGGTGCATTACTATTTCTATTCAGCTAAAAGAGATTTGTTAACTCTATAGTACACTTGGTTTATGTGCTTATGGCTTGTAATTGCAATCAGAGCTTTTTGATTAAGATTGAGTTTTGATGCTTGAATAATTTAATTTCTTTGAAGTTACAGGTTTGGTAGTTTATGGTTTGAACCATTTACTCTTGTATTGAAATCAATAAGTTATCTTAAAGCATTACTTCTGTAGATACAATGATTTCCATCACCTGCACATAATGTGTACACTCTTGAAACAAAAAGACTTACCTAGGTTGATAATTAATGTGAGGCATTTAGGAGTCCTAAAATACATCTTTTATGCGCCCAACATAGCGCAGGGGTCTAGTTCAATTGATCTTCTTATCTATCTAAGGATTTTTTAATGGATTGCAGGGAAGCATGGGAAGAAGGAAAGACCTTCTGCTCTGCATGGTTGTTAATTCTTATTGCTCTTATTGCATGGAAGGAGCCAAAAGATTCTCAATTTTTTTACTGTTGAGGTGAATGTATGCGAAGCCTTGAGGTATGCTTTTCTATGGTTTACGAAAGATCCAACATGCGCAACAAAGAACAAGATGTTATTTGTAGTCATGGTGATGGATCTACATATGGTGGTGAATCAGTATCTGAGACTGTCACTGTGCTCGTATGAACAATACCATTATATTATGGAATTCAAGGCAGACTTTCACAGGGTGTATGTAAAAGTGAGGAATGAACCAACAAAGATGGCATCCATTGCCATACCTGGTAACGGAAGATGATCTACTCGCGATAGTGCAGGATTGGCCAGAGGAATGGATGACTCCATTGGGTCAAGCAGTTGGAGGAGAGGGAGTAAAGAAAGGTACCTCATAGGGTACGGGTACGAGTAAGAATAATATCGATGAGGAAACAAAAGAAATAGGGGGAGGGAAGGAAAACAAAGAACACCACAACAATGCAAAGGTATCAGAAGATTGGCCCTTTGTGATAAAAATGCAGCCAAGAAAGAAGCAGAAGGTAGATAAGAGTAAGGGAATAGTCTCACTTGTCCTCATCGATGGGGACATCGATGAGATAACAGAGAAAATACAAGAGATTAACATAGAGACCTGAGACAAGATTGATGATTGCTTCAAAGTGACCTTGGCTGAGGTATAGTAAGGCATCACAGAGATGAAGATGTTGCCACAAGAAATGAAGAAACCAGAGAAGGTAACCTAGCTGTCGCAACAAGAACATAGACTGGAAACGAGTTTTGGAATGAGGATGTTACATATGCTAGCTGGGGCACTGAAGTTTGAAGCAGAATTAGATAAAGAGTGAGATAAGGCGTGGTGCAGTGTCCAGATGATTGTTGCTACACTACTCCTCTAGGTGCTACATGAATTTCATCAAGGAATCACCGCAAATATGCAGGAACGAAAGCAACGTATGTCATTGTTGAAAGAAAACGCGAAGTTAGAGGAAGAAACAAGGCAAAAATATCTTAAGAAATTGGCCAAGGAAAGGGAGGAAGCAAGTCAACAATGGGAACAATTGGAGAAGGCCATTGCTAAGACTTGCAGCACAGTTTTGGATGTGAAGGTTCGAGAGGATGAAGCACCAGCATAAAATATTGCGAAGCTTGCCCTCACAATCAAGGACTCCAGGAATGTTATAAGTAGGCTTAAATTTGATTATGGAGTGAAGATATCAAAGCTACAAATAAGGTTGGAGTCAAGTACACCACTATAGGTTCGGGAGCAGAGACAAAGGGACCTCAGCGTAGCATTGAAAGGCATATCTGATACTATGGCATATTGTAGGAAGTTGCTCGACGACACGATGGAGATTTGGACCTTGTTGTAGGAGGATCCAAACATCTTCAAGATTGAGGAGGAACAATAGGGTAAGCAAAAGCAACGCGATGAGATACTAGCAGCTGTGAAGACCTTACCAGTCTTGCAGAGGCTTGCCGGCATTTCCGAAGGAAAGAACCTCCAGACGCAAATAGATGATCTGCAGAGGAAAGCATAGATCTTGTAGGAGAGGACTCAGCCATGGCAGGAGGAAGCCCTAGAACTTTCCCAGGTAGTGAATTAAAGGCTGAAAGAATTGAAGAAAAGGGAAGCGGAGCTACTGCAAAAAACCATTGGCCCTGCTACAGAAGCTTTGCTAAAGGAGGTGCAATAGGAAGAAACGTTAATGGAAGAAACACTCCAGCATTATAAAGCAGTATAAAATGGGATCGTAGTGAAGATCAAGGGTGTCAAAGCTAAGTGACTCGGGACAAGTCACAGGTGAGTGTTGGGGGCCTCTTGGGCATAGCCCAACTTGGTCCAAGTTTTGGGTAAAATACACCACGAAAGGAGTAGACCATGCAGAGCTGGTGAAGATATATTCATCGTGCAAACTTTTAAGGCTTTTGGGATGGGATAAAGCCCTTATTTTGAAATGGGTATCGGGTAGTAATCCTTGTTTTATGGATCCATGGTATGTGGACCATTTTTTTTATAGATGAATGTATAAAAGGATATGTAATACTTTGTAAAGGATAATCTAATATGAATAGGAGAATCAATAATGGAATATCATAAGTGAATCTTTGTATTCATGTCTGTATTCTGTATTTTTGAGAAGGCTTCGCAGATGAGTGCATGGAGACCTTAAAGCGTATGCAACTGAGTGCTTAGACCACCTGCAGCTGGGTGTGTAGGTTAGAGAAGTGAATGTAATTGAAGATCTTTTTAATAAAGAGGAAGTTTTGGTGAAGCGTTGTATCTTTGTACATATTATTTATCTATTGTTATGTATCTGATTATGTATGCTTTTCACTGACGAAGAACTGTAAGATATATTGTTATTTGTAGAGTTTATGTGTTTTCACTAAATTAATCATATGTGCGAAGTTCTTATGCATGCGAATTTATAAGATTGATATATAATAGAAGTAAATATATGGTGCCACTTCGAGGATATCCCTTCAGTTGCGGAAACCTAGTTTTCAACCTCCCATAACTACTTTGGGTGAGACTCCGACCTGCTTACAGGTCGTTGCCGAAAGGGCCAGTAGTTGAGGGTTTTGTTGGTGCACAACACACTCTAAACCTAGGTCAAGCCCCCTCAAACTAATAATGTCCCTTGTCCAACATTTCCTTCAACTACAACTTCAACCAACTCAGGTGTGCTCATCCTGTAAGGTGTTTTTTATGTCGGAGCTACCCATGGAACCAACTAAATATAAAAGTCTACCTCCCTATGAGGTGGAAACTCTAAAATTTCCTTTTGAAATACATCCTTGAACTGTTGTACAATTGGATACCTTCTCAACACATTTGCATCCTCAACTTCCTTACCCTTGTCACTAGAAATGTGTACTGCATATAAGACACACCCTTTTCTATGACTATGCTTTGCTTGCATAGTTGTCACCACCCTAACTAATGTGAATTTCTTCTTACCCTGTAAGACTCTTGGTTCTCCATTGTCATACAAGCACTTAATGTCCTTAACATAACAATCCACCTTGGTTCTATGAAGATACAACCAATCCATGCCCAACAACATAATGTATGATTCCAATGGTAATATATTCAAATGTGTTGTGGTATGAATACCATTCAGATCAAATGCACAATCTCTTACCCAATGATGAACTCTCTTCTTTGTACCTTTAGACAATTGTACTAACCAGGGTTCTGCATGAAATTCCTTACCGAAACCACACTTATCCACCAAGTCAATACTAACATAGCTACAATTAGATCCAAGGTCAATCAAAATATAAATAATTTGATCACAAAGCTCACCGTCCATCTCAATGATAGATGCTTGATGGTCTACCTATTTGTTATCTAACACTGCATAAATACAAGGAATACTCTGACCAACATCCCAATAGTCTGTGCCTCATGCACACTATATATCTTAAGCCTACCACTCTGGTACTATGGACAATCCCTCCTGTGATGATCTGCCCTACAAGTCCAACACCGCATAGGCTCCTTATTTTGCTCCTCAGGTCGGTGTCATATCCTATATCTGATGCATTGAACCTGTTAAGTGGTGCAACATTTCTCTTTATTACCTGAATCCTGAGGTCTTGCTCATTTCTTGTCCCATTTTCCTTAATTCTTTGCATTACCTCTCCAATCTAGCTTAGTCTTAGAACTACGCTTCGATTGTTCATAGCAATGCCTTGGCTTTCGGATGGCCTCCTCCAATGATCTAGGCTCATCGAATTCAATCCTATATTTAAATGAAACCAACAATACACTAATGAACCTTAGAATTTTGGCCTTCTCCTTAGTGAGATAAGGCACATATCTCAGTAACTCCAAGAACCTTCTAGTGTACTCATAATCTGTCATTGATCCAATCTCTAGCTCATAGAATTAATTTTCTCTTGTCATCAAAGTATTTCTCTGATAGGTACTTCTTCTTGAATATCTGCTCAAAATCACTCCAAGTCAAGTCTTCCTCATGAATACATTTGACATTCTTCACATATTCCCACCAAATGTCTGCTTTACCTTTGAAACTGAATGTATCGACTCTAGCTTTCATGTTCTCTGAATAGTCATGCAACCTGAAGAACTTCCTCATTCTAAGAAACCATGCCTCTACATCCCGTGGTTTCTTCACATCTCCATCAAATTTTGGTGGCTTTACTTTCTCAAACTCTTTTGACAAGTATCCCCTATCACTCCTCCTGTATGGATGATAATGATGACGATCAAGATGCCTTAAATCAGAACTAGAATACTACCTATGTCTATCCCCTCTCCTATCCGAAGTGTCCAAAAATCTGCCAACTCTGACCATGTCATCTCTATCTGGCCTGTGACCAACATGCGACCTACTACCATATGCCCCATTAGTTCTATCATCCTGCTCATAACTGATCTGACGTGGTCCCTGTCACTGCAAGTCTGACAAACTCTAAAGTATCATTGCATTTACCTCTGCTTGTTTCTCCTATGCCTGCATGATGTTATAAAATTATATATTACGGAGCAATGGAACCATAAATATTGCAGAAATATAAACACAGAAAACGCATAAAACAAGAGAGACACAAATATACGTGGTTCACCCAGTTTGGGCTACATCCACCCCGAATAACCAATCCTTCCTTTCTATTATCTAGCAAAATGAAGAGACACAACCTATAGTAGATCCACTGTAATATCCTTTATTTTCTCTCACAGTCTCAGCTCTCTGCTTCTCACCTAGAGAATACACATCTATTACACAACCTCAATATAATGCCCTCATACAAAGAGAGGGGTTGCCTTCTAGGGAAAAAAACCCTAAAATAAACATAAGTTCTACCGTCAGATCATCCGCCTAATGAATGGCCCAGATTGGCTAGAAATTACTATACTTTTACAAG
>APFE030426500.1:42023-80105 GCA_000404065.3 Pinus taeda | reverse complement strand
GGACCCCCCCACGTGGAGGGGTGTACAAACTTCCTGGGGTATACATTCGGCTGAAACAAAGACCTCTGAACAATCATGCTCCACACACAACACATGATTCTGTCATTATCTTCCTTACAACTCCTTATTTCTTCCTTTAAGCTTCTCAGTGTAACTTCCAAATCGGAAGAGTTCCCAACACCATAGTGCTCTTTTGATTCATAGGGAGAGTCTTTGTAGTCAACCATCTTGCTAGCCATTTGATATTTCTTCCTGCAAGGTATATCATGTTAGCTAAACCATATTACAATAAACCAACGTACCTTAGTATAGCTCGGGGAGAATACCTTGTCTGGAAGATAAACAAATCAATGTGATACATGTATAACATAATCATGACAAAATATAAAAACATAACACATAAGCCAATGACTATGCAACCATCATTCTAGCTAGGGTCTAGTCATCAATGCATGACCTTATCAACGGCACATACTATGACCGCATGCATGACAACAACCATTGCATCATTGTACACTTGACCACATGCAAACATGAACATGCATAAGAAATGCATAACCATCCACACATATGCATAAACACATATGATCAAGCATAAATGAAAAATACTTAAAACCAAACCTACAAGGATGATACATATAATCAAGCATACAAGAATGTAACCCAACATATGATAACAATACATGTCACCGACATATAATGACATGTAACGAGTCATACATTCATGATGATACATAACACAATAACAACATCAAGTTCCACATGACAACATCACCACAACCATGATCAACGTCATGAAAATGCAACAATCACATGAAATGAAAGTGTAAGAGACACACATGCAACTGTTATGCATGCATGAGCAACACATAACCCATCCAGTCCAAGGGGTGAACCATGCTCTGATACCACTTTGTAATCCCCTCCTCCCACATCTACCTTGTAAACCATCCAGTCAAGGTAAACATGTGATGAGAGGCCACTGTGATATGATTCCACCTCCTAAGTTACGTTAAGAAAGTGGAATCGACAGAAACACACCATACAGACCTTCCACATTAGCTACAGGACTCGTGAGAATCATGCCAACACTTCAGGAAGCTTGCCCCGAGGTCCCACTGAGATTTTGGACAACTTAAGCCCCAGTCACTCTCGTGCTATATGCAAGCCAACGTCGAAGGACCTTTGGATGCTCTCACAGGCCTGTCTACCAGCATCCAGGGACGCTTTTTGTAAGTGTTGTGCCAACGTCCCCACAATTTGAGCCATTTTTTCAGGCCAAGAGCCTAGGTCACTTCCCAGAATTGAATCACAACTTCTGAATAGTAAAATAGCATGGGAATGACAATACTAAAGCAGTTACTTGTTTAAGACCTTGACTGTACCCCTACTCAGATCCATGACATGCATTTCGTCAAACATATCACGAATATGTAAACTATAGGTGTAAATAATAGATCTAATCATAGGAGTTTCATACTTAGCTGAGAATCGCTAAGAAACATTGATGCATCAACACATCAACTTCCATTCCATCCATTAGGTCATAGATATATTGATCATTTAATTACAAGTAAGAACATGATGAGAGCCATACATAGCTATTGTCATAAAAACACATACATAACCAACATAATAACAATATAAATACCACTAAAAGTACAACCATATAGACCACATATAATCCATCAAAATGCTCATAGAAATATAAGGAGAAATAATCTTTCATTAATGATGAAAAATCCAAACCTAGGATGGGACTTCCACGTTCCAATTGACCATAAAATGGCTGAGCCAAATATCTCTTTAGCCATTCACCCTCGTGCCATACTCCAAGCATGAATGTGGGATCTCATAGAAAACATCAATCAAAACTCATCCAGGGCTTTCAGAGGCCATCCACCTCAACCCATCAAACAATGATTCCACCTCATGGACGGACATCACAAAACCATCATTATATTGGTCTCTATCCCAGCCATCCAGGGCTCTAGAGCATTTGTTCCAACCAAGGCTCGAAGACTAGGAACTCAACCCACATCTTTTGTCAGGCTCCAGAGTGTTTGTCCAACCAAGGCTCCAAGACTAGTAACTCAACCCCCCAAGGGCTCCAAAGCGTTTTTCCAACAAGGGATACAAGACTAATAACTCAACCCAAGCTGTGACAGGGCTCCAGAGCATTTTTCCAACTAAGGATCCATGAACTAGTAACTCAACCCAATCTAAGGAAACATGAGAACCAACCAAAAACAAAATAATGAAATGAACCCACAATGTCTATGGTTATCTAGGAAATGGAAAGGCTAGCCAATCCACTGTCAATCCAGGTAATCCTCCATGCGAGTGACAAATCATGACCAAAAATCCACATGCATATGCCATGCATGCCAAATCTAGTGAGGAAAACATACATGAAACTCGGTACTTGCAAGAAAATCCTATTGTAGTTGTTGATTCTGATGCCTTCTTGCACTTTCCTGCTATTCCTTTGCCTTCTTGCTCCAAAAATCCAAGTATGCAGCACCAAAACTCCAAGTACGAGAGAGAATAATGAGGAAGTTCCAAAAATGAACTAACAAAAGGTTACCAATTGATCCTCAGAAGTATTATTATGAATGAGGCCTCTATTTTCTTCATTTTCCATTATTTTCCTTCAATTTCCTCTTCACGTGCAAACTGTGACCTTTCACCTCCTTTTTCTCTAAATTTCCATTATTTTCATAAATAAATTTACCAAAAATTCCATTTGCCTTTCCAAAGCCTTAGCCATTGCCTTCGCCAGTTTCCTTAGCCATTAAATAATCACAAGGGATCCCCATCACTAGGATTTTTCCCAACATTCAATTTGGAATAAGTGTCCCATCTATTGAAAAATGTGTAACTAGTTTCGATCTTCATTAGTATGAAATGTATTCTTGTATATATAAAATGAAAAAAATGAAATTATTATTATTATTGGAGCATGGGTTTCATGCTCAAGTTCTTTTATTTTATAGGTCAAGCACCCATTGAGTGCTTTTAGGGTTTGTCCTAGGTATAGGATTCATTGTCATATATGGAAGACCCTATGGGCACATTGTAAATTGTAAAAGAAAAATTGTTTTGTCTTGAAAATGTCAAAATACATCCAAGATCAAGTAGGCTTACATAAGTTTTCAAGTCGGCTTACATGGAGAGCCACGTCCACCATTGAAGGAACCTTATATATAAGAGGAACTCGACCTCCATTTGAATCATTCACTCACTCATCTCTCATGCAAAAAAAAGGAAGCAAAAGGAGGTTAAAGAAGGAAGTGCAAAGAAGAGAAGGACAAAGAAATTCGAAGTGTTTGGGTCTCTCTACATTCTTCTCGAAGTGCGAATTTAGGGGTTATGCATTGGACAAGTCTGAGGTTCGATTTTGGAAGCAAGAAGAGAAGGAAGCCAAGAGAAGGTCTCTTAGGGCTTCCTACTAACCCTAGGACTCAAGTCAAGGCAAGAAAGGTCAAGGGGAAAGCAGTTAGAGGGATATCGAAGTTTGCTATAGAAGCAGCAATAGTTGCAACAATTGTTGGGGAGCAAGATTTTGGATTTACTGGGAAGTCAAAGATATTTCAATAGAAGGCCAAAGAAGACTTGATCTTGGAGGGTATTTGTCTGAGTCTTGGTCATGGTATTCATCAATTGAAAGATCTGAAAGATAAGAAGATATTTTCAGGTTTTTGCCTTGAGAGGAGGGATTTTGGCCTGGCTTGCAACCTATATACTGTTAGAAAATTATATATTACAAAGCAACGAAACCCTTAAAATATATTGCAAAAATACAAACATAGAAAACACATAAAACAAGAGAGACACATATATACGTGGTTCACCCAATTTAGGCTACGTCCATGGAGAAACAGCCAGTCCTTCCTTTTATATTATCCAACAAACTGAAGAGATACAACCTACAGTAGATCCAGTGTAATTCCCTCTTCACTCTCACACAATGTCCTCTCTCTTTCTCACTCAGAATATAGATCTACATAGACGCAATACAATTCCCTCATATATAGCGTGGGGTTTCCTTCTAGGGAAAAAAACCCTAAATTAAACATAACTTCTACCGTAAGATCTCCGCCTAATGAACGACTCATATTGACTACGAAATTACAACATTTTACAAGGCAATTTTACATCTATTTTTAGCTTCGGAGGTGCTGCCCCTGATCCCCCACTGGGGGGGGCTCCCAAAGGTCATAGCCGCCCCCCTTGGACACCCCTGCAACATATATTTTACGGGCGGCTTTGCTGCCCCATTATGAACTGGGGTCCAATGCGGCGATACCTTTGAATACATAAGATAATCAAGCTCCACACCCAACATATACCGTGTCATTGTTCTTACTGTTTTGATAGTTGTTTGATGTATTTCACATTTGAATAAGAAAGATCAAATCTAATAAGTAAAAATATAACACAAAAAATTATCAAGTTAAGAGAATTAACATATTCATTTCCCTATTGAATTTTCAACATGGTATCAAAGATTTGGTTCTCTAAGGGCATCATGAAGATCTCCTCTACATTGAAGACCTTATGAAAAGGAAAATACACATACTCTATGGAACTTGGAGACAAAAAGAGCTATCATGTCAAAGGAATTGGATCATCATCCATAAAGCTAGAAGATGGAAGCAACATCCACCTCAACAAGATTCAGTTTGTTCCGTATTTTCACAAAAATCTACTTTCTATTTCAAGCTTAGAAGATAAAGGAGATAGAGTAGCCTTCATTGATGGAAACGTAGTTGTATGGGAGAAAGATTCAAGCATAAAACAAGAAAAAGTGATTGGTATTCAAGAAGGAAGGCTCTACATATTAATATCTCCCTTAAATCATGCCCTAGTTCACACTGAGATTAGTCCATGTGAACTTTGGCATAGAACGTTGGTCATTTACATTTCAAAATTCTTCCAACCCTAAATTCCATAGTAGATGGAATACCAAATCTAAAGGAGGATAATGAAGGTATCTGCAAAGGATTTACATTAGGAAAAAACACCAAGAGACCTAACGGAAGTAGTGCTTCATGGTTGAAAGAAATCTTGGATCTCATTCACTCTGATGTATGTGGCCCTATGACTCCAAAATCACTTGGTGGACATCTTTATTATGTCACATTCATGGATTATCACTCAAGGAAGACCCGGGTTTACTTAATGAAAACCAAGGATGAAGTATTTACTAAATTTTAAGAATTCAACGCTGAAGTGGAGAACCTTATAGAAAGAAGGATCAAGATACTAAGATCTCATAATGGAGGAGAATATACATCCAAGGAGATCGTAGCATTCTATAAGGAATCTGGGATTAAGAGGGAGCTGATAGTTCCAAACAATCTCGAACAAAATGGAGTTGCAGAAAGTAAGAACAGGTCCATTGAAGAAAGTGTAAAAGAAATGATACATGATCAAAGATCTACCTAAGTTTCTATGGGGTGATGCAACAAAGACAATAGTCTACATACAAAATCGATGTCCTCACAGATCTCTAGACAACAAGACTCTAAAAGAAGTGTTCACTAGGAAGAATCCATATGTCGATCGTCTTTGAGTCTTTGCATGTCCTTTGTATATTCATATATCAAAGGCAAAAGGAAAAAGCTGGACCCTTTCGGTTTGAAAGGTATATTTTTTGGTTATAGTAACTCACAGAAAGCCTATAGAATCTATATGAAAGATGGACATCACATTGAAGTTAGTATGGTGTCATATTGGATGAGAGCATAACATTCAAGAAATCAAAAGAACTTTCTAGAGATTTTGATGACGAAGAACTTCCTATGTTTGAGGAAGAAGTTGATAAGGAAGAAGGATGTCACCATAATGAAGAAGGACCTAGTGGACCTTTTCAACCCGTGGTCATTCAAGAAACCAGGAAAAGACCTAACTGGTTGAAATCTACACTACTTGATGTAGAATGTCATGGGGCAGCTCAAGGATCATTTAGAGAAAGTAAAAGACCCAAGATATATTCTGGGTATGCTACATACATGAAGAAATTAATAGAAGCAGAACCATCCACTTTTGAAGAGGCTATAGAACATCGAGAATGGAAACATGCCATGAATGAATAATATCAATTTATAATGAAGAACTGAGTCTGGGAGATCGTATCTAGCCTTGAAGACAAATCTATAGTTACCTCCAAATGGATCTATAATTCAAGCATGTAGCTGATGGAAGTATAGATAATTATAAAGCAAGATTTGTGGAAAGAGGGTTCTCTCAACTTGAAGGCACTGACTATGAAGAAACTTTTGCTCCAACGATAAGATATTAAACAATTCGATCATTAGTCTCTCTGGCAACATCGATGGGATGGAACAACCACCAAACGGATGTCAACATTGAATTTTTGAATGGCACTATAGATGAAGAAGTCTACATAGAAAAACCCTTGGGTTTCAAAATCAAAGATAGGAAGGCATATGTTTGCAGATTAAAGAAATCATTATATGGGCTCAAGTAAGCACAAAGGGCATCGTATGCTAGAATGGATGCATACCTACAAAGAATAGGCTTCAAAAAAAGTTTTTTTGACTCAAATCTCTATATTAAGGTTGTAAACAATGAACCTGTAATTATTATTTTGTATGTAGATGATCTTATCATGACAGGTGTAGAAGGTCAAATTGAAGAATGTAAGAAGCAATTGGAAGCATAATTTGACATGAAGGATCTTGGTCTAATGCATTACTATCTAGGACTAGAATTCTGGCAGGAACCTAATGAAGTCCATTTAGGTTAAGGAAAGTATGTGATTGAGATTCTAAAGAAGTTCAACATGATGGACTGTAAAGAGATGATCACTCCGATGATCACAAACTTGAAAAGACTAAGGAGTTTTGAATCAAGCCATGTGGATCCCTCCAAATATAGACAATTGATTGGCTCATTAATGTACTTGGTGAATACTTGACCGAACATATTTTTTGCAGTAAATGTACTCATTTGATTCCAAGTGGAGCCGAAGCATGATCATTGGATATAAGCAAAACATATCCTGAGATATCTATAGGGAATCATCGATTACTTCTTGAAGTATGATAGAAGGAATGATGTTCAATTGATTGGTTATTTAGATTCTAGCTGGGGAGACATTAAACAAGATGGAAGAAGCACTACCGAAGGATGTTTTAGTTTGGCATCATCTATGGTCTCATGGATGAGCAAAAAACAAAAAAATCATTGCTTTGAGTAGTGCTAAAGCTAAATATGTTGCAACATGTGATGTTAGTTGAGAATCAGTTTGGTTAAGGAAGTTTTTGTTTGAATTATTTGAAGGACCAATGAACCCTACAGTGAAACGTTGTGATAACACCAGTTGTATTCATTTGTCTAAGGAACCAGTGTTTCATGGGAAGATAAACCATATCAAAAACAAATATCACTATATACGAGAGCTAGTACAACATGGTGTGGTGCAACTATAGTATATCTCCATTGATGAGTAGGTAGCTGACATATTGACAAAATCACTTCCAAATAAGAAGCTTGTATACTTAAGGGACAAGCTTGGTTTGGTGGATTTTTCCTCCCGAATTGAGAGGAAAAGATAGGAACAACATTCTTGTCTTCACTTGGGAAGAAAGAATGGAGGATTGGGTAACCATATGGAATTCGATACTCTTTGAGAATGTGTTAGGGCATTCAAGATAAGATTAATCATGGACCGATATTATTTGAGGATTAGCTACTCAGGATAAGAATAGTCCAAATGGATGTCATACTTTGTGAATACCTAAGTCGGGTATGTACCTTGGAGAGACAATGACGACGGCGTCTACACATCATTGGTCTCGCCAGCATTGTACTTTGATATTATGGAGAGATAGAGATGTTATTCAAGGCCTTGCTATATGAGAATGTTGTTTATTATGATGCTAGACAAATGGGTTACCAATTTGACTTTTCTTATGAGATATCTTCATATTAAGAATGACCATGTACCTCATATGAATACCTCCCTAGTTAAGAGGGACTAAAAAAATTGTGTAACGAGGTTCGGTCTTCATTAGTATGAAATGTATTTTCGTATATATAAAATGAAAAAAAATATATATATATATTATTATTATATATATATATATATATTATATATATATTGGAGCATGGGTTTCATGGCTCAAGTTCTTTTTTTTTGTAGAATTGAGGCTCTGTGATCAGTCATATTTTATAGGTCAATCACCCATTGATTGATTCTAGGTTTTTTCCTAGGTATATGATTCATTGTCCTATATAGAAGACCCTACGGGAACATTGTAAATTGTAAAAGAAAAATTATTTTGTCTTGAAATGTCAAAATACCTCCAAGGTCAAGTGGACCTACATAAGATGTCAAGTCAGCCAACATGAAGAGCCATGTCCACCCTTGAAGGAAGCCTATATATAAGAGGAACTCGTCCTCCATTTGGGTCATTCACTCACTCATCTCTCATGCAAAAAAGGAAGCAAAAGGAGGTCAAAGAAGGAAGTGCGAAGAAAAGAAGGACAAATAAAGTCGAAGTGTTTGGGTCTCTCTACATTCTTCTGGAAGTGTGAAATTAGGGTTTTTGAACTAGACAAGTTTGAGGTTTGATTTTCGAATTAAGAAGAGAAGGAAGGAAAGAGAAGGCATCTTAGGGATTCACACTAGCCCTAGGACTCAAGTCAAGGAAAGCGAGGTCAAGGGGAAAACAGTTAGAGGGAGATCGAAGTCTCCTATAGAAGAAACAATAGTTGTAGCGGTTGCTTGGGAGCATAATTTTGGATTTACTAGGAAGTCGAAGATATTGCAGTAGAAGGCCAAGGAAGACTTGATATTGGAGGGTATTTGTTTGAGTCTAGGTCATGGTATTCGTCAATTAAAAGATCTGAAAGATAAGAAGATATTTTCAGGTTTTCCCCTCAAGAGGAGGGTTTTGGCTCTGACTTGCAACCTATATACTATGTCATTGTTCTTAATGTTTTGATAGTTTTTTTATCTATTTCACATTAGAATAAGAAAGATTAAATCTGATAAGTAAAAATATAACACACGCAGTTATCGAGTTAAGAGAATTAACATATTAATTTCCCTATTGAATCCTCAACACCATCAACTGTGGTTATTATTTTGCCTTTATTAACTTTTATTACAGGGAATTTTCAACGGGGGATGTTACATCATGCTTCGATTGAGACTCACCTTTTCATTTTTGCTTGCGTTTTCTCACTTAGCTGATTCTTCTAAGTCACAAGTCGATCTCCCAACTTGGCCTCACAACAGTTTTGGGCTTGCCTCCAGAAACTGTGCAATCCATGAGGGAAAGTAGCCTTGATGATAGGAATTGCACAGTCTTCATTGATAGTCAACCTTGAGCTCAGAAACTGTGCAGTCATGGAAGGTAGACCAACACTGAGCCCAAAATTTGTGCAACCCTCACTAAGCTCAAAACTGTGTAGTGAATTGAGCCAAAAAGTTTCCTAGTTCCCCAGAACTGCATAACCTTTCTTGGTAGTGTGCATGGAAAGTTTCCCTGCAAAAAAATAAATAAATAAAATAAAAAATAAAAATAAAAATCCCTAAAAAATAGGAATCCATTTTTTGTATCCCAGAGGCACTTGCGTTATTTTTAGAAACTTTCACCAAGTGTTGATTTTTCCTTGTTTTTAGGCATGCACGTCCTAAACTCTAATTCACCCAAATCTATTTAATTGACATTCCTAGATCTCATTTTCACACTCAATATTGGAGCTCTAACATTCGCAAGGAGATCAAGGAACCTTCACTGTGATCGTCGTGACTTTTCTGGGTGAGTTTTTCTTTTGTCAACTTTTACTGCTTTTTCTGTCAATTTTTGTCGTTTGGCTTGTGTGGGTGTTGTTTCACTTATTTCTCTTCATAATTGTTGGTGTTTCAACTTGTTTTAACTTGTAGAAATGTTGCTTTAAGTTTTATATTGCCTTTCCCGAGTGTCACATTAGTTTTCCTATTTTTGCACCAATGATCATTGTTGCGACGACTCTCCTCACATAATTCATTGTCCTTCCATTTGATTAATTATTTCACTTGATTCACATGCATTAACCCACACTTGTTCATATATTCACTCAGATTCACACTATCTCTCAGATATGCTCGTTTTCCACACTTCCCTTCGACATATCTGCACTTCACTTGGTCAGTTTTCACTTTTCCCAGCTGACACTGTGAAATCCTAAGGCTCAAGCCACAAGCTTGGGCTCTGGAATTGTGCAATGCACAATCCAATCTGGCTCCAACTATGCACTGTGTAGTTCCAGGAGCCAACCTATCACCTTGGCCATTGAGACTCCAGAATGTGCAATCTCTGGCAAACCTCTGCGCAGGATGAATCGCGCATTACACAATTTCAACCCACAAGTTTCGACCTTGGTTATTAGGACTACATAGTGTGTAGTTCTCACAGGCAGCCAATCCCTCTTGCTAATGAAAACTATGCAATCCTTCCCATTTGATGCCCTGTTTGCTGCTTGAACTTTCCTTGTAAGTAGATTTTCTTATGACTAATATTTTCTTTCCATGAGTGTCTTTTCTATCCCACAGGTACATCTGTTGTTGAGCACCTCTCTAGTAGTCACTATTACCATGGCACCTAAGAGAGCTTATTCAAAAGAAACCATTGAGATCAGTATTGGGGAAGTAGTTGAGAAAACATCATTATATTTTCCAGTGTATGCAGAGACTCATAATAGAAAAGGGATCATCACTGACATGAAAATAGGTTAAAGATGATTTTGCAAAAGACTTTGAGGAAAAATTAGAGGATTGATATTTTTTTATTAGCATCCAACAGTCAGGGCTATAAAAGGTTGCATATAGGTATCCAACCTTCCTGTGTGTAGATGTCATCAACTGGATTGTCTTACACATTGATGAGAAGACCATGGCATTGAGCAGTGCCAGCGGATAAAAGCTTGTCACCTTCCGGGAAGAAGACTATCAGTGAATGTATCACTTGCCCGAGCCAGTGGAGCATATCGACTCGCTTTTCTATGCTACCCACAACTATGTGAACAAAAGAGACATTTTCAAAGGCTAAGTGAAAGAGCCACCAAAGTTTTGATAGACACCCACCCATGTGTACAAGACAAAGTCCCTCAGGAAGGCCTACCAACTCTTGGTTATATTCACTTGCAGAATCCATAGTCAGGAGAGAACGAAAACCTTTCCTAAAGGGTGGGAATTCTTATTAGACCAAGTGGTGAATGATGGGAAGCCATTCAACTGGTCATATATGTTGGCTCAACAGTTGAAAGCTCATGTAGTGCAAGATCGGAATCCTCCTAAGGGTGAGTGATCAAGGTTCTATATGTATACATACTTACTGGATGTAATCTTTGCAAAACAAAAATTACCTAGCATGAACTGGAGATGGACACCACGAGAAATTGCGGTGCACATCTATTGCAAGTTTCTTTCGGAATGAAGTTATCGAGGAGTAATGGCACAACTAACTGACCACTTCCTCATCCCATTGTACAAGCTCATCTTTGAAGAATATCCACCTTGCATGTCATGAGAAGTAATGGAGGCGATAGCAAACATCGCAGACCGACATGGTTCACCAAGTGACACCTTCATTAGAGTGTTTGGTAGAGAGAAGCCTCCACATGTTTTGCCAAGGTATGCCACCGACAAACTTTTCATTCAAGAAGTATCATACCATCATGCCACAGGGTTATTAGTAGTGTTGCACAGGAAGAAGAAAAAACCATGGCCCACTGTTCCTTTACATAATGGATTATACGAGATAAAGAACTTGAAATCCATGGATGTCGAGGCAAAGGAGATAGTGAGATTTGAATTCGACACTCAAGACTTTAATATGTATGATCCCCATAGTATATGTAAAGACCATTGTGTGAGAGTTTTTTTTTGTGGATTAGTGGGGCATTCCATTAGCCAGAGGAGGATCCATGGAGGCACTGTTACAATGCCTCCATACTCCATGAACCGGTCAGCTTAGTAGGGACTTCATAGGCTACTCCACATACGACATCAACTTCTGAAGCAACAACAAAAAATGGCAGCAATCCCATGTAGGACAAGGGAATGGGGAAGATTTCTGACAGTCTAGAGGGAGAACAAAGATGCAAGATGAAAGCAGATCCTATTCTCATGAAATTATCTTTGGCAGTAGAAGCAAAGAGGAAGTAGAGGATACATAGAGAAGAATGGAGGAAGAGAGAAAAGAAGAGGTTACAGGAGGCAAAACCAAAGTTGTAGGACACCTAGTAGAAGTTTAAGGAAGAATAGGAGTTGAGGAGGAGAGAATGAGAAGAGAAGAAGAAGCAGGAGGAAGAACAAAGGAAAGGCATGATGACAGAGGAAACAATGCCAATACAAGTTTAAGAGCGGGAGTAGAACAAACCAGTAGTCGAGGAGGAAGGTAAACAGATTTAGGATCGTGAGCCTGCTGAATAGATTGAACAATTGATTGAAGTGACAGACATGGAGATGGAACAGGAGCCATAGAATGAAGATGTTGATCTAATTCCAAGCGAACCATAGGTCATCCCATAGTCTCCACCACCTCCAGCAATAGAGCGATACCCGAGCGAGCAAGGGGGTGTTATTCCCCTAAGTGATGATTCAGTAATGAATGTGTACAATCTATCATTCATGAGTTCCAAAGTAGGATTGTACAAGCATGGATAAATCACTTTTTGGATTATCACACATCACCTTCATTCGTTAGAGAAAGGGTGATAGTGTCGGACACCAAGAAACATCCAAATTTCATTGACGAAGCCAACTTGGCCTATGGACGAGCAACAAAATCAAACATCTAGTATTTAACGGTCGAGAATGAGTAATTGGCACAGAACTTGTAGGCTGCTAGGCAAGAGGCAAAGCAACTCCACACAACAACGTAGAATGCATTTTTTGCATAGGTTTACTTGGAGGAGATGAGAGCATCGTTACTTGTTGAAGTATCAACACTTGGAGAATCCATGCGGAAACTCTATGAGAGGTTTTTCATTGTACATAAAGCATTTGTCTGTTTGAATGGCTTATAGTAGCAGAGAAAATAGTTTGTTAAAAATCTAAAGAACATACATGTTATCGTTACCTATGTGCAAGAGTGGACAATGTGATACAAAGGGGCACCACTTGATTTAGTGAAGAAAATGAAGCCACATGCAGAGCTGGAGAAAGCAAAGGTTCGAATGTTGATTTAGAACAACAAGCAGCATGCCTCATCCATTGGCAACATTCAGGCCTCATATGTATGGTTGTTCAATAGTTTAGATGTCTTGGTTAGAACACACCAGATCCCATCAATCGGTTCCCTCACCAAAGCCAAATCCAAGAACCAAGTTCGACAAGAGATCGAAGAGTACTTGGAGCAGTTGAGATAGAATTACACCACGGAAGACTTGGAGTTGAACAAAAAAAACATGAATAATTTCATCGGTGGTCTTGTCGAAGTCAGAAAAATGCTGCTCATGCTTCAAAATGAATTGGACACAGGTTCCAAGATAGTGTACTCGGATGCCATGGAGGCAAGATTCCACTTCCATCCAGACACCATTACACATTTTGGGGACATCATCACACAATATCAAGCTTGGCACCAATATGTGATCGAGAAGCAGCAAGTGGAGGTTGTTGAGCTAGACTTCACCCAAAATCAAGCATCATAGTGTTGTGTCTTGTTAGGCTATCAAGTTATATCTACCCTATTTTTTCTTATATGGGTACACGTGTAAAATGTAATATTATTTTTAATTCTGTTGTAAGTGAAATTCCAAGTGCCAATATTGGAATATGAAGAGTCATCATGTAATGTAATGTGTTATTTTGTAAAGAAGTTGAAGAGTCATGAGGGTAGTCCAAAGGTCACAAAGGGGAGTTGAAGGGTCACCTCCTCTTGTTATAAATATAACCTCATAACTCATGTAAAGGGATTTTGGGAGCCAAGTGTCTGGATAGGATTAGGCTTAGAAGGATCTTTGGAGTATTGTGAAGAACCTTGGCTTCTCCATAGTGTAGAGCGAGTATAATTATTTGGAGGAGCAGGTGTTCTTGATTGTAATGTTCCACTATTGGGGCTAGTGGTCATTAATGGTGTGTGTATGAATGTAACTTTCACTTATAATAATAAAATCAAATCTAACACGCTTTCATGCATATGTTGTGAATATAGTAGGACTATTCTTGTTGTATTTGTAATATATGTTATTTAACTTACACTTATACTTATGAAATATGTCGTTTTCATTTGTATGAATCCTGTTGGACGTGTGTTTTTGTATTGACTCATCAATTTAACTTGTGGACTATTCTGCATCTTATCTTGTGATGTCATTCTGCTCGTGTGTTCCTTTCAAGTCGCGTACTATTAGAGGCTTCCAAGGGGTGTACCTCCTTTTCCCTTCACATGTTGGAACCTTCATGCATCACACTTGACTCTCTATAGGGTCACACACTTTCTCCCACCCAAAGTTATCATACTTCCCTCTACTTGTTTCCGCAGTCAAGGCATAACATTACCACCCACTGCTGGGAATCCTACTCCAAATGGTGTGAGGTCTAGTTGAGAATTCATATCGGGGAGATCCCCTAAAGGTTGGCGGGTCAAACATCGTCAACAAATTTGTAACACCTTGAATACATTATCCATCTCCTTAAACATTATTGGTTGCAATACACCTAGGTTATTAGAGTGACAAATCGTGGAATTGTTGTCATGATACATTGAATTGTTAGAGAGCAATCCACCTCAGGTTCTCACATATGTTGTTTAAAATGCATTAAAATTTATCCTTCTATATATTCATGGTTTTCAACCTTATTTCCCCTCATTCATTTTTAAGGAGGATATTCTATGGAATCTCCTACCACAAAGAAGGGAATTGTGTAAGAAGCTAGTGTTTTTGTCGCCTTCCATCAACCAACAAATCCTTGTTTTTTTGTTTTAAAAGGAATTTTTCTTTTCATTCACATAGTTGGATATCTCTTTGGAGTTTCACTTCCCTCTATAGCTAGAGATTAGAAGTACCCTCCTATATTATATGTAATTGCACTTTTTCCATGTCTTGCTCCAATTGTCATTTGGCTTCAAAAATGTCATTGAAGCATTCTCTATTCCATTTATTTTTATTTTTATTCTTTATTTCCGTTGGATTTTATACATCTTGGTCCCCTATAATTCCACCTCTTCTTAATATTGGGAATAAAAATATTGGTGTTCTAACCAAAATATTTCAAATCAGAACAACCTTGGTCTCTGTTGTATACCACCTTCACATAACAACATAATCAACCAATGATCAAATCCAAAGAATAAGAGAATTTCAGCTGCAATATCTTGGGAAGATTGGAACCATGATTTTGAAAGAAGGAATCAATCCAAGTAGGCAATAATTTGATGGTTCCCTCATTTCTCTTTTGTTATACCAAGTGAATAGGGCATTATTAATTTGGATGTTCACTAGGTGCAATTTATTTATACTTGCTTTGAAGGATTGTTTCTTTACGTCCAACTTTCGAACTCATGCACATTTATCTTGAAAATAGGATGTTGTGTTGAAATCTCCTAACATAATCCATGATTTGGCCATGTAAATCTGACCTGCTATTTGGATAGCATAAAGTAAATCACACTTTAAATATGGGACCATGGGGCCATAAACACTCGAGATATAACCTCGCTCTTCTGTATCAATGATCTTATATGTTGTTTTATCATGAATTGAGATGTATATTAGACCTCTAATTTTATTTAAGTAGGGTTCCAAAGTATTCCTAGACCTAGCACCCCACCCTCTATACCTACCACTATCGCTTAATGATTTTTCTATACCCAATTAGCCACCACTACCATATTGGTGGGTCTCATTTAGTCTCATGAATAAGAATTAGGCTTGGCTTCTCTTAGTTCATTCAACTTCTTAATACTTTTTGTTCTAAATGGGAATTTAAACCTCACATATTTATGAGATTAAATTCATTTACTACTCTTTGGATTGGGGAAGAATGCTTCTCAGGGAGGCCTATAATTTTCCCCAAATTTATGAGCAATAGTCCTTTGTCTTCAAGTTTTTATTTACTCTATTTTTGTCCTTACTTATTTTCCTCTCATCCTCATTTTTTTTAGGGCTTGAGAGGGTTAGTTATGACCCAAAAGCTAGCTATGGATATTTGGAAAGCTACACTTGTCAATATCTAACTTTTGCATATACGTTTTCATGCTAAAGTTTCTTGAGTTGATTTTCTTGACATTGGAATGTGATCCTCCATGTGGGCCTTCATCAAATGTTGGATGTCCTATTCATTGTGATTTGAAATTAACATTTCCTCCTTATATAATCAGTTATTCTACAATGATCCTTTATATGTCTCCATTTCCCCACCATACAATTCATAACCCCTCCATTAAGGCTATTTTGTGTCTTATCTAAGTATCTAGAATTTATTTATCCCTCTAGGTATTTATTGGATGCTTATCCTAAGAAGTCTCTTCTAATATCGTGGTTGCCTCCTCTTATGATTTGTTTATTTTATTTAAAAGCAGATTTATCTTTTTTTGAAATATTTATAAATCCATCTCTATCTAGGTTGTCCTTGGGATTCTTTAGAGTGGTAATTTTGAACTCAATATATGAATAAGTGGCCATTTTCATGACATTTACTACAGTGAAATGGCCCAAATGTGTTTATAGTCTATTGTTTGTAGCCACTCCTCGTCTTAATGAGAAATGATGATTGAATTTGAGTGGGCTCCAGTGGCACCCATGTAAGCACATATCCTTCCATAAGAGGTATATTTGACCATGTTTGTGATAGTTTGACATTTTAACAAATTTCCTAGAGCATTAATTATTCCTTCTAGCATCTCCTATTTTGAAAATTATTAGGGAAGTGAGTACAAGAGAATTTAGATTGGGGTAGAGGTAAATGTTTCTTTCTCAGGGGAAATTATCTCCATCCAGTATCAAAGATTCTACCCAATGGAGTTAAAAAAATTATGGGTCCTCCTCAAAAACCTTTTCTGTTTCCTTCATACATGTAAATATTACTATGGAAGAACCCTTTGGCCCAACTTAATATTAATCTGAATTTTTTGTTTTCTGGGATTAATCCACATAATAAGAGCCTTATCTGAGCACCAACATCCTAATAATTTTCCTATAAGTGCATAATATTTCAAGCATTGGATAGTTTGGATTACATTGATTGAGGTGATATCATACCTGGGGCTTTGTGGTGGCTTTTCAAGGCAACCATTCTTCGATTGCACATTGAGCTCTTGCTTCGTATGATCTAGGTCACCCAAAATATCATTTTTGGTCGTGTCCTTCTCTACATCCCCATCTCTTGCTCCATCATGGTGGGGGTAGGATACATTTTCACCATTGCTTTGAAATTCCTTGTTGCTACCTCTATCATCACTGAATTCTTGCACTCCACTCATATTTTAGAGTTTCCATCCATTGAGTCAATTAAATCTCCATTTCCATCCCCATGCATGTTGTTGGTTGCACAAATTTTGTACTCTATCACTTAATTGCCCACAAAACCCTTCTAGAGATTTGTAGAAAGTTAATCGGGCTAGTCGTCTCACCTCGATCAAGCTATTTTTCTCCACCAACATAGATCCATGTTGACCTCAAATATATCAAGAACCTAAAGGGCTCAAATATGAGGTGTGAGGTTATTTTAAAGTGGAAAACTTGAATAAGTGTTTGGACCTCAAGAGATTTTATTCCTATTGGCATTTGATAGATATAAGGTTAACATGGATTAATAGATACGAGGTTAAAATAGATTTATGTTGGTCACACACACACATACACCATGTGTCAACTCCATGTTAAGCATGGAAGAAATTTTACATCTTCTTGATCTCGAAGAATAAATTGATGTTTTAACCATAAGACATTTTTTATTTTCATTTTCTTTATATAGTATATACATAGTTGACTTTGAAATGTTGTTGGCTACCCAATTGAATCCCCTCTAATTTTCAAATTGTTATGGGCCCCTCTTTTGATTTATTTGTTTGCTTTCAACGTTTCATGACTAGATTTGAAATGAAATGTTGATAATGGTTTCAAGTACAAGTTTCAATCTGGATTGTGGTATGGCTTTCATCTCATTTTATATTTAGTGTTTTTATCTAAAGAAATGGAAAATTTATCTTAAACTTTGTTGACTATGGTTGTTGATCATTTTTTGTTATATAAGGTTGTGTATTTTTTTTATCTTGCAATAACAACTTGACCTATGTGTTTTGTGTCACTTCATGGGGTCATAATTTATTTAACCTAGTCAACATATTCTCATCAAATTCTCCATTATGGTTTATATAGACTCTCATTTTGATTTTTTTCTTACATCCCACGCAAGTCATAATTTTGTTTACATTATATAGGTCAATGGATTATATGAGCTTTATGGGCCTCAAAACTTATCATAAAAATGGTCTATTTTTTTTTTGGCAAATGTTTATTTACCTATGTATGAAACATGTCATTCTAAATTCGATGGCATTGAAATTTGGATTTCATGAGTTTTATTGAGTCTATTTTTTTTGGAAACGATTATATGCTTACATTTGAACCGTTGTCATTTCATGACCTTGTCATACCATTGATCATTACCAAACCCTTTGATTAATGTTTTGACCTATCGTTGTGGATTGATTTTCATTGTATTTAATATAAAACCTATGGTTCTGTATGAAATTTAATATTGGTATCGAGGAATTATGATGTGTTATATGGTGAAATCATATATGTGGTGATGGTTAGCGAAATTGATGAGGTTTTCTTTGATTTTAACATCTGTCATTTTTGGTGACATGGCATGATACATTCAACTTGTAAATCCTAGCCTTTGAAAAATGTTCACCTCATTCACCATTATCATAACTTAGACCTATTTGTAACTCCTCTGATGGTGATTATTGTCAATTAGTAGCTTTGTACCATGCACACTAGTCGCCTAATACATCACATAGGGTTTTGTTTCCACCTCTAATTCATTTAACTCCTTTCTATAGGTTTTGCATGTTGCTCCATAGGCTATTAGGGTTTCCAAACCTCCATTCTACTCATTCCACCTCCTCTTCATGTAAAGCCCTAACTGAAATTCCACAAGAATGGGAGTTATGCCCCTTGTGATTAGAACTGAGCCAATTGGAGTTGATATCATAGAGACATATAATGAATATTTGACATTATTTAGACAAGTTAGATGATGGAAATGTATCCAACTCTTTCAAGTTTTCAATCAGGGAGTATTTAGAGCCTTTGCATCTACCTTTGATGGTAAGAGGGTGAAAGTTCATGATTTGGATATTCGTGTGGATGTTAGTTTTATAGCCGAAGCGACCCATTTTCCCACAGAGGGAGAAAAATGGTCAAAAAATTGCATTGTGCAAAAGATACCTTGGAAGAAGTTTCTGGACAACAAGGATTACACATATGATGTCAAATGGATGCCAATTTATTTACTAAAATGCAAGATCTGATGTTTTTCCTACGTCGTTATATAACATGTAAGGGGCATTATGGGCTAGTGTTTATTTATCATATTTGTATCCTCATGGTGTTTTTTGGGTATAAAGTTAATCTTCCATATTATTTGTATAAAATCCGGCCCAAAATGGCCAAAATTAACCAAGGTCAACATAGAAACCCTGATAGCTCTTTATTTCACCATGGCTTTATTTGCATTCTAGTGGAGCATCATCTCACTAAAGTTGACGATGTGAGGAACACTTTCCTCCTTTGAAATGGGTATGAGAAATTCCAAGTTTCTGAGCAACTAGGTCTTACAACTATGGTTTCTCATAGTCTTCCAATAGCTAACCCGATTCTGTCTCATTCACATATTGAATATGAGAATGTCTTGAATGAATCACTTCATGTAGAACGATTAACATAGTTTGAAAATAATTTGGTTGAAAATCCTAAAATTTCACCTACTTATGTCACCAGGTGTATGAAAAAGGATATTGAGTTCCATCATGTGGAATTGAGACCAAAACTTAGGGAAAAGGATGAGTTAAAACCCTTGGACAATAGCCATCAATTTAAACATGCAAAGGCAAAAGAAGTTAGTTGGTTTGAGTATAATATTCAATCTAGAGTGAAATTTAAGAAATTGGAAATAAAGATGTCTCACGATAGGCATAATAGGAAAAAGAGTGTCCTTGATAAGGATATTTTCATCGATTTGAAAATGCATGTTGTGCCTTCACCCAAGAAAAACAAGCCTTAGACTAAATATGCTTCTAGTCTCGCCGATAAGGTTAAGTCTATGCATGATGATAATAGTAATTCACAAAAGACTCCTCAGGGTGATCCTTGCTTTGATCCATCCTTGCTTGACATGTACTGGCACCAAATGTTTCTTGTCACAATTCCTCGCCTTGAGCATCGTATTAACTAATTGTTATAGAAAAAAACCAACTTAAATACCTACATCAATTAAGGGAAAGTGAAAAAAAAGAAAAATATATGGAATATGAAGTCAAAACACAATCAGGAGATAAACATATAACCATTAAATTGTTAAATGTAATAGTTGTTATTTCTCTAGATTTGAATACTACTTAATAAAGGTTTTGTATTTATTAGTATTTCAAGATATTTTTGAGGTATTTTTTCGTTTTGTGTTTGTTTACTAAATTTAGAAAAGGCCACTACAATATCGTGATTTTATTACATCCTTTGTTTTAATATATCATTATGAGTTGTTAATTTATTTTCCTTATTTGTTGATAGTTTGTTCTTGTTTATACAAATAAGGTCTTGGTTTCAATGAAGCAATTATTGTGGATGCCAATAAACTGTCTCAAACTATGCAAGGATGACTTGTTATTTATGTAATGTCTATTTCTATCAAGTATTTAGGATCCGATCGATAGGTCGAAGACAGTGGATTGTAATTTTGTTAAAATAATTTAATTTTGTAAAACTAGTTTGGAAGATAGTTAGGCTCCGAGGCTTGTATATAATTTTTTTTGTTTAAACAGTAAAGGGGGCAGAGAAAACATTGAAAAGAAATGTTGGAAAAATACATAATGACTGTGGAAACATTTTAAGTATTTTTGTAAGTGTGCTGATTTGGTTTGATTCAATCTAGTAACTTATATCAGTCTTATTTTCCATAGTTACTTCTTTTGAGAATTTTAAAGATAGTATATTATTATTAAAAGACTTGTATCTAGGAATGAAAAATAGATTTCATTGCATTTATTTTTTATTCATGTTAGTTCAATGCATATTTAACTATATTCGATCATTATCATTCTCGAGTGACTTGTGTCCTGAAGGTGACAACTGATATGAACATTCCTCTAATCCACATTTCTGTGAATTATTTCCAGGGATTCAAATTACAAATAAATGTTATTTTATTTATATGAATTGAACTAATATATCTATTGTAGCAGTTCCTAATCCATTTTTTTATTTCGTTACTGGTTTATCAAATTACTTCATAAATGAATAATTGAAAGATAGTTTATTTCATAGAAATTTTTACAGTAAGATTACTATAGACCTCCGACGAGTAATAGTGTTTATATAGTATTAGTTGATTTCCTACATATATGATTTATTCTTGATGATTATAGAAGAAAACATTGATTTCTTTGTGTTTGTTTGAAATATATAAAACTTACATTTTCATAGGTCTCTATCTTTTACTTATTCGCATTAAGAATTATCATTGATTTCAATTTATAATAGCATATATAAATTAAAATTAGTTGGCATTTCATAATATTATAGTGGAATGAAATATAATTCTTTCTTTGAACCAATTATGTTATGTTCTAGTCATTTTTTATATTGTAGTATATTTCTTGTATTATTTGTATTGTATTCATTGTATTTTAATTGTTGACACTATTCTGAATTTTGTACCATATTTTACTAATCATATAACCTATAGATTGTACTTTATTAATTATTAATTATTAATTAATATTTTTAGGCACATTAAGAACAATTTAGATTTTATGTACATATAACGTTATTTAGTCTTAGGATTCCCCCTAGTTCTCTTCTTTGCAAGAGGAAGGATCCAAAGGCTAACAAAGCCTTAAATCTTGTAACAACCTCCGGGGTAAATGTGCATAAAAAAAAAAAAACATAATAGGAACATAAATACAATAAACATATCAACCATCAAAATACATATATACATCAATACATTTGCACATGGAAATCAAGGGAATGAATTTTTTTCATTTATAAATGCAATGAACCAATCGGAGATGGGACTACCACATTCCACCCGACCATAGATTGGCTAAGCCAAGTCTCTCTTCAATCAATCGCCCCCGTGCCATATTCCAAGAATGAATGTGGGATCTCATAAAACACATCAATCAAAACTCATCTAGGGCTTCTAGAGGCCACCCACCTCAACCCATCAAACAGTGATTCCACCTCACGGTTGGAAATCACCAAAAACCGTCATCAGATTGGTCTCCATCCAAGCCTTCCATGGCTTCCAGAGCATTTGTCCAACCAAGGCTTCCAAAACTAGTAACTCAACCCACAGCTTATACAGGGCTTCTAGAGCATTTTTCCAACCAAGGCTTCCAGTACTATTAACTCAACCCTCCAAGGGCTTCCAGAGCGTTTGTCCAACTATGGCTTCTAGGACTAGCAACTCAACCCAAGCTATTACAGGGCTTCCAAAGTGTTTGTCCAACTAGGGCTTCCAGGACTAGTAACTCAACCCAAGCTATGGAAAAATGAGAACCAACCAAAACAAAGAAATTAAAGTAAACCCACAATCACCATGGCTATCCAGGAAATGGAAATTCTAGGAAATCCACTATCAATCCAGGCAATCCTCCATGCCAATGATAGATCACAACCAAGAAACCACATGCATGTGCCATGCATGCCAAAACTAGTGAATAAATCATACATGCAACTCTGTACCTACAAGAAAATCTGATGTAGTTGTTGATGCCGATGCCTTCTTGCGCTTTAATGTTCTTCATTTTCCTTCTTGCTCCAAGAATCCAAGTATGCCACACTCTCAAAGAGTATTCCAAGAAAAATCTAAGTCTCCAAGAGTATGAGAGTGAGAGAGAGAATAATGAGAGAGATCCAAAGCTAAACTAACCAAGTCCTGGTGATTGATTCTCATAAGCCTTTCTATTAATGAGGCCTATTTTTTCTTCATTTTCCATTATTTTCTTTCAATTTCCTCCTCACATGCAAAATGTGACCTTTCACCTTCATTTTCTCCTAATTTCCATTATTTTCATAAATATATGTGCTAAAATACCTTTTTTCCTCTTTAGTTCCTTATCCATTTCCTTTGCCAATTTCCTTAGCCATAAACAACCAAATGAACACCCCTTATGATGTCTTTCCCACCATTCAGCTTGGAATACATGTCCTAGTCATCCATGGTTATTGTTTTAAACATTTATTACATGGAATTTTCACCAGGGTTGTTACAGAACCCTCCCCCTTAGGGGAACACTGTCCTCGGTGTTCAATCAAACATATACCTCAGCAGCCTATTGAAAGAAGACATACTGCTCATGGAGCTTTATAACCCAGTTCGATGCAGTATTTACAATGAAACATTTTCTCAAGACATAACATCATAAAGACATGACAACATACCGCATAGTGGAGCTTTATAACACAACTCATTACGGTATTTACAGTGATCATTTTGCTTAAGGAAACTCATATGACATCATAACATCATGATAACATAACCACACGATAGCATAATAGCATTACACCCATACCGCATAGTGGAGCTTCATAACATAGCTTGTTACAGTATTTACATCCATACACAGGTGTACATATAACAACATCATCAAAATATATATGCCAAAACATATGCCAAGTCATATACCAAACATATATCAATCATACACTAATCATCATATAACATATATCAAAACATCATAAGGCATATATGAAAACATCATATAACATGTATCAACCAACATAAAGCACATATCAAATCATCATAAGCATATATCAACCATCATAAAGCATATATCAATCACCATAAAGCATATACTCAACCAATATAAATAAAATACTAAACCATCATAAAGCAACTACCAAACCACCATAAGCAACCACCAAACCACCATATCAAGCTACTAATTCTTGTAGTTAATTTCAACTACCCAACTGAGCATGTTCATCATTCCTGTACCACACACATAGCTTCTATTAGTTTTAAAATAAATTCACATCATACCTCATTGGCTCGTCAATACGGTACATTTGAAATCATGTTCGCTTCCTGTCACAACAAGTCAAACTAGCATATTTGACCAAGTCAACATGTATAAAAATATCACATCAGGTTAGCTCAAAAATAACCATCAAAATCATAAATGACATGTAACCATCATAAATCAAAATCATAGATCACATGTAATCATCATGGGCCAGAATCATAAATCACATGCATACTAAAACCAAAATACAATGCTGATACTTGTCCTTCATCAATCCTTACTTCTACCTTGGTTCTTTCTATAGCACATTGGATTGGTTGTCACACCCGACAAACATTCATTGCCTTCTCCTCAACCATGTGCACATATGCATAGTGTGCATCACACACATACGACCACCTACAACATGTAACTCCATGCAACACATGCATCTACATCTAACATACAACACATACACCTACACCCAATGTACGACACAACTCAATACATACACCTACATCTTGTGTATAACACAATACATGCACCTACACCTGATGTACAACCCAACACAAATACGTGTCTAGGGTTCAACACAATGAATGCATATGTCACGATACCCTGACTACAAAATGCACATACATAATACCACATGCTCTCAACAAATCATGTATGACATGCACACAATACCACACGTACACGAGTGCCATATGTACAACATGTACATAGTACCACCGGTACACCGCACTACCTACACAACTTGTGCACAACATCACATATACATGGCACCACCTGCACAACATGTACAAAACGCCACATGTACACTACACCACTATACAATGCGTACACAATTCCACATGTAGATAGTACCACATGCACGATGTGTATGTGACACCATATGTACATAGAATCACATGCACAACATGTACACAGCACCACATGCTCATAGCACCCTATGTACAACATGTACACGGCACCACATGCTCATAGCACCACTTGTACAATCATGCACACAACACCATATATACATAGCACCATATGTACAACATGCACGCAACACCAAATGTACATAGCACTGCATATCCAACATGTACATAACATCATCCATACACAACACTGCATATACAACATGCATAGAGCACCATATGCGCACACACCGCATATACATCATGACGACAGTACAATATGTATAAAAACCCCATATGCAATATTCGCACAACCCTATTTGTACCATCATGTACATAACATTGCATAAATAACATGTACACAAATTATGTATACACAACACCGCAAGTGCACATATCATAGATCCAACATGTACAACATATACAACATATGCTCGACAACAGTACCAGACATCCAAAACCACATTGTTCTTACCAAGAAACCTTGCTTCCGGTATCTCATCCATGCTTATCCTAGCATGCCACAGACCACACTGCTTTCACTTTGCTGATGTATCCTTAAACATCACCTGGCGTAACATAAACATAGGCATAATACAAGTATACAATATCAAATCATATCCACATGATACTAACCTCATATATTTGTCGTGACTACTCTTCCCAATTGATTCCTCGTAAGACCAGGAACCTCTTCATGTTGTTCTCCTGCATAAGCAATCATTCCTCCATAAGAATGATCCCTGACAACCCTATTAGATAGTAACACAGATACATGGATACATACATACATATATAAACTTCAACATAATCATGGTCATAAAATAATTACCAGATAACATAAGGTCTAGATTAAGAGAACTTCCTTATTTATGCCAGGAATTGAGAGCAACAGTTCCCAACATAGCCAAAGCATATGACACCTCTTATCCATTTACTTTACCTTTTCTGGTTACATTTCTTGTGTCTACATTGCTACTGTCCATTTACCACAATGGACCCAACCAATCCAACCGACTGTCATAGTCTTACGTTCCGCTGCGCTTACTCATACAAGGAGCTTCATCTCGGTCTTATATCATCGGTTGGGTACCACAAATCTCTCCTGATTTCCATCAAATTTCCTCTTTCCAACCAATTCCCAAGACTCAAAACATAAAAGGAAAGACAAGAAAAAAACAAGAAGAAGACCATAAAAACCAAGCAACATGAATCCGCAAACAAAGCTATATGGCCATAACTAGACATAAACAAAGCTGCGAATCAAGCTCAACAATTCATAAAATACCAAAAAGCACAAGACTAACAAGAAACACCATGACTCAATCCCCATGGTTCCTAGAGAAGGCTCAACCCAAGCCTTCTTCAAGATTTCATGGCAACCTCTCTTGCCATGTAACTCCTTGCATCATGCTCACACATGTCAACCACATGTTCAAATATCAAGACAATCATATCTATCAATTTGAAATCAACCTTTACCAAGACTAACCATCATGTCATAATCCATAGTCAACTCACGGTCATTAGGCATAATACTAAAACTATCACTTACTACACTCATGTACCTGTCAACTGTCTTAACACATATGCATTAGTACCATCATCTTAAAGCAAGATCATTGGAGCACATACTCATATTATGCAATTCATCAAACATTCAACCATTTCGCAAACATACCATGTTAAATAAATCAATTAGATGACATAATAGGCACCAAACATGCAAATACCAAATAGATGACGTAATCAACTATGAAACACCAAGTATAATACATAAGAAAACTCATACCCTATTGTACCTTAGGGGAGGCTATCTTGTTTGCATTACCAATCTAGTTAGTGATATATAATTTTACAACATGTCAACTCAAGCACCCATAAGATCATGATATCCATAACAATATCTAATTAACATGTTCACATCGTAAACTCATACACAATTATCATTCACACATATAAAAATTAAATATATATTAGTATGACACCATCTCACAAATATGTTGGTTCATACCTGAATATCACAACCATAGTCATCTGCATAGGTCAAACCAAGTTAACACAATACATATAACATCAATATCTCAATGAAATAACCCTAATCATCAAGTTAATAGCATATAACAACAATAAGTTATATATCATGCTCTTCAACAACATAAAACCAAATTATCAAGCTAACTATCATATAACAATCAACAAGTTAACCTATAACATACTCATCAACAACATATAACATAATCATCATTTTATCTAATATAAAACAACAATAGCAATGCATACAACTACAAGTTACTATCATTTTTTACTACCTGACACGTGCATATAACTACACTAATCAACCAACATCTATCATGAATGTAACCATAACATCAAAAGACATGTACATAAACCTAATGTATATAAACCTAATGCATATAAAATCCTTAACTTACATACCTTCTTGTCGAACATACAATACCTGTATGAGTATCTACTCTTACCCCAAAGTCCAATGTTGCAACCTCATTATAATGATCTACATCTCCTGCTCTATCTCAGCCAACACATTAGCATCATAACATCCAATAGCACCATGATGACTTGAATTGCATACAATGACTTCACAAGGCATGTTTTACCTACTATACATGCATAATCATAACCAAGACCATACATTCATAACAACAACCATTACTCCATTGTGCACATTGCCACATGCAACCAACAATATACATATGCAATGCCAAATCAACTACACTTGCACATAAACGCATGTAGTCAAACATGAGTGATCAATTCTTGTAATCAACCTACAAGACTGATACATGTAATAAAATATTAAAAAATGCAACCTAACATACAAGGATGTAAGTAGGTATCATGAAATCAACATGTAAGCGACATATAATTCATACACAATCAGTCACATGTTCTAAAAATGAAGACATCGTGTCTATTAATTTGAAATCAGCATTCACCAATACTAACAACCTATAAGCATACCCCCTTAGTATCCATGGTCCACACTAAGGTAGAAGGAGGAAGCTACTATAATGGCCTGATCTCCAATGTCCAATTATGGAAATTGAATCTCCAAAGCTCTACTAAATTTAACCACACTTGAAAAGAAATTTATTTTTATTTCTCATACATTTGTATGAGACTAAGTCAAAAACATTGCCCTTATTCCACTTGTAACATAATAACTAAAAACATGCCACTTTTCCATTTCCTTACATGCAACTTTTCAAATTCCTTGCATGCAACCTTTCAAATTCCCTACATGAAAATATTCAAATTATTTGCATGCAAATAGGCATATATCAACTACATCCATATTATCATACTACAATACTATCCCATCTAAAAAAAATAATATTTTCTTCAAACAATTACCATACTTTTACATTTTCTTCAAACAACTACTATACTATTACATTTGAATGTAAGCATTTCTTCAAACACTTTACATGCAAACTAATATAGAATATTATGTGCATACAAGTATCCATATATCAACTACAAAAGTGCTATTACACATCAATATTATCCCCAACCACAAACAACATACTCATTGGGGCATTTTATCAAACAGTTTGTATGCAATTAATCATTGAACCATTTAAGCATTTCATCGAACACTTTGCATGCAAACTAATATAGCGAATGATTAAATGCATATATCCTAAACTATAGTAGTAAAAATTATGGAAACTGAACCATATGATCAGTGGTATTATCCCTCACTATGGTTCAACTTATGATATTTTATAGATGAAAAGTTATAACAAAAATACCAACACAATCCTATTTGGTGCACAATTCTAGGAGTATCCAGAAAGCTCGACTTCCACTGGTCATATATCCTAAAATATAGCAAATGAATGTCTGAAATTTTTATCGCAATATCAGTGGGATTTCCCCTCATTGTGGAAAAAATTTCAGCTCCTGAGAGTTCCCATAAGAAAAGATAATGAAAATGCTAGC
Source organism: Pinus taeda (assembly GCA_000404065.3). Taxonomy (NCBI): domain Eukaryota; kingdom Viridiplantae; phylum Streptophyta; class Pinopsida; order Pinales; family Pinaceae; genus Pinus; species Pinus taeda. Next base: position 51,025 of record APFE030426500.1, on the reverse strand, counting down.
GTGACATGTTTGAGACATGATTTTAGGAGCATTCAGAATGCTTGACTCCCTCTGCTCGTATCTCCTATAATATTGCGACCCAATATATGAAATTTCTACCACATAATAATTATTATTTCCCCTCAATGTGGACAATGTTTCAGCTTCTGAAAGCCTACAGAAGAAAAGTTATTTCAGAAATGCCAACATGACATGTTTAAAGGTGCATTTAGGAAGGTCATCTTCCTTAGATCATAATTCCTAAAGTATTGTGAGCCAATATCTGAAATTTTTTACCACATTATCAGTGGGATTTACCTTCAGTATGGACAAATTTTTGACTTCTAATATTCCACAGAAGAAAATTTATAACAGATATTACAGAAAGGTCTAAAATTTAATCTTTGTTCTTCATTTTACCTATGATAGAGCCCATCCAATCCAAGTGTTTGAACCATGCTCTGATACCACTCTGTAACAACCTCCGGGGTAAATGTGCATAAAAAAAACATAATAGGAATAGAAATACAGTAAACATATCAGCCATAAAAATCCATATATACATCAATACATTTGCACATGGAAATCAAGGGAATGCATTTTTTTCATTTATAAATGCAATAAACCAACCAGAGATGGGACTACCACGTTCCACTCGACCATAGATTGGTTGAGCCAAGTCTCTCTTCAGCCAATCACCCTCGTGTCATATTCCAAGAATGAATGTGAGATATCATAAAACACATCAACCAAAACTCATCTAGGGCTTCCATAGGCTACCCACCTCAACCCATCAAACAGTGATTCCACCTCACGGTCGAACATCACCAAAAGCCATCATTAGATTGGTCTCCATCCAAGCCTTCCAAGGCTTCCAGAGCATTTGTCCAACCAAGGCTTCTAGAACTAGTAACTCAACCCACAACTTATACAGGGCTTCTAGAGCGTTTGTCCAACCAAGGCTTCCAGGACTAGTAACTCAACCCTCCAAGGGCTTCCAAAGAGTTTGTCCAACCAGGGCTTCCAGGACTAGTAACTCAACCCAACTGTTATAGGGCTTCCAGAGTGTTTATTCAAACAGCGCTTCCAGGACTAGTAACTCAACCCAAGCTATGGAAAAATTAGAACCAACCAAAACAAAGCAATGAAAGTAAACCCACAATAACCATGGCTATCCATGAAATGGCAAGGCTAGGCAATCCACTGTCAATAAAGGCAATCCTCCATGCCAATGATATATCACAACCAAGAAACCACATGCATGTGCCATGCATGCCAAAACTAGTGAATAAATCATACACACAACTCAGTACCTACAAGAAAATCTAATGTAGTTTTTGATGTCGATGCCTTCTTATGCTTTCATGTTCTTCCTTTGCCTTCTTACTCTAATAAATCAAGTATGCCACACCCTCCAAGGGTGTTCCAAGAAAACTCTAAGTCTCCAAGAGTATGAGAGAGAGAGAGAATAATGAGAGAGATCCAAAGCTGAACTGACCAAGTCCTGCCCACTGATCCTCATAAGCCTTTTTATTAATGAGGCCTCTATTGTCCTCATTTTCCATTATTTTCATTCAATTTCCTCCTCACATGCAAAATTTGACCTTTCACCTTCCTTTTCTCCTTCCTTTTCTCCTAATTTCCATTATTTTCATAAATATATGTGCCAAAATACCTTTTTTCCTCTTTAATGCCTTAGCCATTGCCTTTGCTAATTTCCTTAGCCATAAACAATCAAACGAACACCCCCTAGGATGTCTTTCCCACCATTCAGCTTGGAATACGTGTCAGGGCTGTTACAAAGCCCATTGGGAGTGACCGTGCCTAACGACTTTGGCTACTTGAAGAGCCTTGGTTCGGGTCACATCCCCTTTGTTGACTATGGTCCTAAAACCCGTGTCTACAAAATGTTGCTAGAAGGAGGACATATTCTAATTTAAATGGCTAAGGACAACCATAAGAGACAAATTTGTAGATGCTCTATTGTCACGCAAAGTCACAAAGACTCGCCCCCTGCTGAGACTTCCTACATTTATCAGCCTCAACTTGAACAAACAAACATCAAACCCACAACTCCAACCCAGTCACAAGTCTAATCTAAGATAAATGAGTGTCTACAAAGGTATCATAAGGTTATTTCCAAAACTCAAGAGAGATTGGAACGAGTAAGGTGCATTTAAAGGAAATTATCTCAACACCTTGTTTCACCTCTTGATTTCCATTTAGAAGAACCCTCAGTACTAGATCCTCACATAGATTTTCCTCAAACTCTCACCACCTTTAACGATAAATTTCATGATATCTTAACTAGTAGAACTATTGATCTTAATCAATCAACATCTCAACTACCTATTGATGAATCCATCCAACCTACCCTTTTTGTAGGTTTTGGTCCTCCCCCTTCCCCACTGAGCTCACTTTCTCCTTCGAAAGATACCTCTAGTAAAGAAGACTCTTTCAAGTCAACTAAATCTAAGGGATCCCTAAGGATGGTTAATAACCAAGGAAAACTGAGAAATAATCAAGGTAACTAGCCAAATAATCTTGCGGCTCCATGGATTTATCAAGATGTTGTCACTATTTCTAGTGTATAGCATCCTCTGTTCAGAAAACCTCACAAATTTCTCCCCAAGTTTGACCCAAGATTTAAGCAACATGCTGAGGATCATATTATGTAATATATCAAATTACAAATTTGCTTTGAAAATTTGCACTGTCAATTTGACAAACAATTTATGCAGATCATACCATAAAATTAACGACATAAACTAGAAATATAATCTGCAACTAAAAAATGAACAAGACAAGCATGAAAAACACCCCAATATTATTTTATTAAAATTGAGATATATTACAAGCTAGTACAATAACATTTAAATGATTGAAGTAATGGCCTCCCAAGAAATATGCAAGAATACTGCATCAGGCTCCAAAATAAAGCTAAACTAACACATGCACTTGTGAATTCTGGATGGATTCACCATGGGTAGAGAAGGGTTATTTCCTACTCTCACTAAATCACCTGAGGGTTTTCATCCTTGGGATACTAAAGCAAAGAACCAAATTCTCCAATCTACACCAAAGACAAATACTCAAACCAACATGTCCTCTAGTTATCTCCTCCTCCTCCTTTAAATACTCAATGGATAGATCTCCAATCTTCTAGAAGTATTTTATTTTATTATTTTATTATTCTAGAAGCTCCTCTTTGACTTTGTAATAAGTGTATTTTTAATTTATTTAAGTCACTTTTGGCCTTTCCCCTTAATTACTCTTTCCCCATTTTAATTAAGTGACTAATTAAAATCACTTTTAATCTGGGAAAATGGTAAATTTCCTACCATATTTTCTTTGGCCACTAGAAGTCACTTCTCAACATCTCATCCTATAGATATTCTCATTTTGATTCCAATGAGCTATTACATTAAGGTTTTTCATTAAATATTCCTCATGGAATGCCACCTTAAGCGTAATTAATTAAGTTAAGCACAATAATAGCCTCTATTTATGGGAGTTAATAGAGAGCAATAGAACCAAAAATAAGTTGTGTGGAACTTCTCCTGATGACTAATATGCTAAGACAATGTTGTCATATCCCATAAAAATCCCTCAAAACCACTCTGGAACACTGATGTAATCCTGCTCTTGTGCACTGGTCATCACATAACTTGGAAATCCATCATGGTTGTACTATAGAGGAATTTGGAAATGGGGGCTTTACAAGCCATCCCACCCTAATATTTCTTACCATCAATCAATATGTATCTGACCACTGCAAAGGAAATTGTATACCAATACCAGGATCCCATACAAACCATTGTGGTAGAGGCCTCCACATCATCTAATCATGCATGTTTCCCTCAATACTTAGATCCTAAACAAATCTTTGGCTCACCATACTGATAATAGATTTGCCTAGATCCCATGACACCATGATCAATGATCTTCGCCCATATCCCATGGTTGTAACTTTGCTCTGTCTTTGGCCATAGATGTTGCTCCACCTATAGAATACCAACTCATCACTTCTCTCCGATTTGACCCCTGACATAGATCAAGGTCAATCCCATTATGATGATGATGGTCTAGTGCAACTGGAATGTTGATGAGCTATCAACTTACATCCCACTGAACACTGAAGCATGTAGTATCCCTCATGTCTGAGGGGCCTTTTTGTACCATGCCTTGACTGAGAATATCTCCCCATCAATAAGGCACCAACTCATGGTATCTTGCCAATAAATCCTATGGGAATGCTCAGATGCATAACAACCAATATATGGAACAAGCCCAATATGTTGCATTGTGCCTAAATCACACAACTTTTCTAGGTCAATGTCTAGGGAAGCGCTACCCCTCTTTATATAATGGATAAAATAGGGAAAAAATTGTTGTAATCCATGCTATGTACTCCTGGAGAGGGCCGCTACCTGAAAGTACTCCAACTCTGCCAGCTGCCTGTACATCTATCTGCTCCTCATCAATGGATTTTCCAAAATATGGTTGCTCATCTTCCTCCATCATGGGCTTAACATGTGCCCCTAACTGGCTCTCCAAAAATGGCTCATCATGCACACTTTGCAAATCATCCTCCTCCACTGACTCATGCTCCTCTATGTCTTCTCCATCCTAAATCCTTAATCACTTTTCTCACAAGTCTTCCCCTTGGTCTTCTTCCCTCATGGGACCAATACACTGCTCATCATACTCCTCCATCACACAAGGATGCATATTTGAGTGGTTTTCAACAACTCCACATGACTTCCCATGCTCCTCAAAGGAATCCTTGCAAAAACCCATGGAATTAACTATAGAAGAAGAATCCTCATTTGGGAAGTCATAAGGAATCTCCTCCTAATCTACCCATGTCATCTCCTCGGTGTCCCTCAAACATGAGTGGTTAGGCCCCCAAGGTTCCTTGCAAATGAAGAAAATATTTTCTTCCTTAATTCATTCTTGTTGCATGGTACACAAATATTTAGCTTCTCTTCCCTAGTCAACTTTATTCTGAGCCATTTTATGTTTTGTTCAACCAACCTTTTGACTAGTTCATGAGAAGCAGTGAGACAATCTATTATTTTCTCCAAATGGCCAACAACTTAGACAACGACCTATTGCAAATGGCATCATGGCCTCCCATACATGAAGAAAAAATAGACTCTATGTGTGTTTTGACCATGTCAGGATGATGTTTCTTAATGTTGAAGAAGCATTGGAACAATTGAAGAATTAGGTCATCACACTCTAGATCAAACATGATGTCATATGATTTGACTACGACCACGATTTCTAAGATCTTGAGATTTTACCCAAAGGTAGGACCTATGGTGTTATCCAAGTCCCAAAAGGTTTATATTATCAGTGTGAAAAATCCCATCATAATATCATTGTTGAAGGGAGTATAGGTGCACTCAACCTCATGATGTTACTGTGACAAGATGCAAATGGGATTTTGACCCCTTCATAAGGGTACCTCAAGAACTTTTGTTGTATTAGGGAAAGCATGGCTGGTTTTAGAGCCAATCTTAGCTTCCTCCCCTCTAACTAGATCACCTTAGAAAGGAGTGAGTCTAATTATTCTAATTTGAGAAGGGATTTCACTGTAATTCTCATGTATTTCATATCTGGCCCAAGTGCAAATATTTTGTGTATGATTTTCAACCCCTTTAGCAAAATCCCTTGGATGCTCTTGTTGAAGAATATCATACCCCCCCCTTGAGAAAGGTTTGTTGTTCTGCTTGGGTTTTTGTTCTAATGATGAATGGTAGTTCAAGGAACTAACTTTCAATTAATTCAGGATTTCTATGAATTTCTCCATAGCGAACTCACACAAGACCTTGACAATAAACATAATGACTATAACTATCACATACACCTTGACTTGTTCTTAACAATTGACAAATAAGATATACTTAACTTCCTTATACACCAACCAACAATAAGATATAAGACATGGACACCCGTTTTACTCACTATTAAAGGGCTTTGACAAATCTATGTCAATATAAGGTTCTACATACATTAAAGCTACAACCATATGTAGTTTTTACTCAATAGACTACTACAACCATATATAGCAGAACTCGGCCATACAAAATTTCACTGTGGCATATAATACAAGTCTCATCAATTACACTACAATAATATAGAGCTTAATCATAAACAATGGCTACTATAGCGAATTATTCATGACAAAACCACTGTAATATACCAAATTATAATTTTGGATGGAAAACTCACACCCTTAATTTGACAAACAATTTATGTAGATCAGACCATAAAATTAATGGTAGAAACGGGAAATATAATCTACAACTGAAGAATAAACAAGATGAGCATGTATAAGAACTCAACCTTAAAATGTAGCATATATTACAAGCTAGTACAATAACATGGAAATGAATGAAGTAATGGTCTCAAAAGAAAGCTACAACAATACTGCATTGACCTCCAAAATAAAGCTAAATTGATACATGCACCTGCGAATTCTATATGAATTCACCAACAGGAGAGAAGGGTTCTCAATCACTCTCACTTAATCAGCCGAGGGTTTTCATCCTAGGGCTACTAAAGAAAAGAACTAAATTCTCCAATCTACACCAAAGAAAAATTCTCAAACCAAAATTTCCTCTAATGATATCCTCCTCCTCCTTTAAAGACTCAATAAATAGATCTCCAATCTTCTAACAATATTTATTTTTTTATTTTTTTAGAAGCTCCTCTTTGACTTTGCCTTAAGTGCTTTTTAATTTATTTAAGTCACTTTTGGCCTAACGATGTAGTCCTACTCATGTGGCCTGGCTATCGCATACCCTATAAATCCATCATGGTGTACTATAGAGGACACTGAAAATGGGGGCATTACATATTAAAGATTTTATGTTGGATATTAGACAAAAAAAGTGTCCAAAATGAAGATGTAGTTTGTATGTTGTTCCCCTACACATTTGAGGGAAAGTGTATGACTTGGTATTTCATGTAACCACCTCAAAACATTACGTCTTGGGCACAATTTGAAACTACATTCTTAGACAAATTTGGAGACAATAAAACACCAGAAGTTCTAGTCATGGAGTTATCAAATATGAAAATGGAAAACAAAGAATATGTAAAATATTTTAGTGTAAGGTTCCTTTCTTTAAAAATAGGATTCCAAATGATTTTATGCATACTCATAACTTAATTGTTGCTTAGTACATTAAATCTCTTCCTACTGAGATTTTTATGTGGGTGACCAAAAGGACACTTTACAAGCAACATTTGAGGAAGCTTTGTATGTAGATAAATATATCCTCAGTTTGAAATCTAATTCTAACAAACAGAGTGACCCAACCTCATCTTCTAGTAAATAAATATAAATCAACATCGAAACAACCTACCAAAAAGAAGGAAATATCTCGTTTTGACTTGGAATGCTTTCAAAAATCTCTTAATAAATTGTCTAATCTTGAGAAAAAATCAAGAGAAGAAACTTCTAATAGGGAAAATTTTAAAAATCCTTAAAGGAATCCAATTTAAAATAAAATTTCTCTCCCAAATGAAGGTATCATTTTTGAAGGCTCATTAGATACTTTATAGGAAATTATTGTTGATTCTACCTCTCATGATAATGATATAGGGGAGGATGAAAACGATTTTGAAGAAGATGGCAATCACCCACCCTCTTGTTGGGTTGTGTTATATTCTTTCCACAACTAGATTACGTATTTAATCGAGGGGGGGGTCACACGGGGTTTGAAGTGTACTCGTAACCCCACTTTATCGGGTCCGGGGCAGCGCCCCGTAAATTTTTGGTTTTGGACCCTATGTTAGAATGGGTGGACCCAGCTATGGTTTTGTACATGATTTTCGCACATGTTTTTGGATGTGATGGTTTTTGGTCCATGGTATTGGATGCTTCAACATGTATAAATATTTATTATAACATTGAAAGGAACATAATGAAAAATCAAGCTAGTAGTCCCGGTTTTCGGATCCAGGGGAAAATCTCTGTGTATATGTGTTTTATGTTTTATGCTCTCGCATTGTTTATTTTTTTGTGTTTTAGAATTTGTATGTAGGTAATTTCTATACGGGGTTAAAACCTACATTTGGTATCAGAGCAGTTATGACTTCAAGGGGACGCCTTTGTTGCTAAGGGGTTTCGCTTGGGCCTGTGGTAGACCCTGTTCAGTGGGAGATCTACGAGATCGATTCTGGTGGTGAAAGAAGATGGCGAGCAGTGGAAAGATAGAGATCGAGAAATTTAATGGTCAGAGTTTTGAGTTGTGGAAACTCAAGATCGAGGATTTGGTGGTGGATAAAGATCAGTGGATCACGGTAGATCTGGGTACTAAACCAACGAGAGTGTCCGATGAAGAATGGAAGAAGTTGGATTGGAAGGCAAAAAGCACAATACGATTGTGTGTCTCAAATTTAGTATTGTTGAATGTATCAGGAGAAGCTACGATGAAGGCTTTGTGGGGCAAGTTAGGGACTTTATACCAATCTATGTCTCTGGTGAATAAACTGTTCGCACGGAAAAAGCTGTATAATATGAGGATGAAAGATGGAGACTCAGTGATAGAGCATCTAAATGCATTTAATACCATGGTACGTCAGTTAGCATATGTTGATATTAAAATTTCAGATGAAGATAAGTGCATCAATTTGTTGTGTTCTCTACCAAATTCGTGGGATAGTTTGGTTATTGCAATAGACAGCAATGCAACTTCCTTGCAGTTTGATGGAATAGTCTCATCCTTGTTGATGGAGGAGATGAAACGGAAAAATATGGAGAGACAAAATGGTGATTCCTTGTCTGTACGAGGACAGTCCTAGAACAGAAACAAAAATAAGTCACCGAGTGGGAGATCTAAATCTAGAGGGAGATCTAAATCTCCAAGAAAACCTGTAAAGGTGGTGTGCTGGAAATGCGGAAAGGAAGGGCACTTCAAAAGGGACTGTAAATCTAAAGCTCATGATAAAGGAAAGGGACCTGATGATGCTCCTTCTGTAGAGGTGAAAAACACCTCAAATGAAGG
>APFE030426500.1:0-36125 GCA_000404065.3 Pinus taeda | reverse complement strand
CTGTGGAAAGAAAACAACAAGTGGGAGAATGTTGGGTTGTGTTATATTCTTTCCACAACTAGCCCACGTAGTTAACCGGGGGGTTAGAGGGGGGGCAGAGCCCCCCTTCATTGCACCGATTGTGTAGCAGGGGGGGCCACAGGGGGTTTGAGGTGTACCCATAACCCCACTTTATTGGGTCTGGGGCAACGCCCTGGAAAATTTTGGTTTTGGACCCTATGTTAGGATGGGTGGACCCACCTATGGTTTTGTGCATGATTTTCGCACATGTTTTTGGATGCGATGGTTTTCGGTCCATGGTATTGGACGCGATGGCTTTCAGTCCATGGTATTGGATGCTTTGGCATGTATAAATATGTATTATAACATTGAAAGGAACATAATTATAAATCAAGCTGGTAGTTCCGGTTTTGGGATCCAGGGGAAATCTTTGTGTATATGTGTTTTATGTGTTATGCTCTCGCATTGTTTATTTTCTATGTTTTAGAATTCGTATGCAGGTAATTTCTGTACGGGGTTAAAACCTATACCTCTACCATGGTTCATTTTTTAAACATGTTGTTTCAATATTATATCAACTGAATTATTTCCAATCAACACCAATACAATACATACAACAAAATCCTAGTTGACAATCGAGACTCTTCCATTTCTGATAAGGTGAAGAACTCTAAAAAACAACATAGAGACAGTTAGAAAATTGTTGTTATAAATTTAGAATATGTTCCAATCTAAGATTTGAAGAAACAAAAATATAATATTTCACTCTTTGAGATATTTAAAATACCTTTAATACAACATAAAGTTCAAAAACATTTCGTTGGAAATTCTGGTAAAAATAAAGTTGTTCCCAAATAGAAATGTAGCTAGTTTTGAAAAGTCTTCAACTGATCACGTGCAGAATTTTTAATGTCCTTTAGAAAATCCTCCTACATAGAAAAGGAAAATTCCTCCTTTCTTGTTTACATTTGGTATCCTTAACTGTAATGTTCACAATTTCATGGTCGATTCGAGAGCTTCCTCGAATGTCATGCCTCTCTCCATATGCAAGAAACTCAATTCCCAAATGCAACCATCTAAGGCACAGATTGTTCAACTCGATAGAATAAAAATAAAAGTAAGGAGAACTCATTGATGCGTTGATTATATTGTCTGAAAATCATAGAGTTCACCGAATGATTGATATATTTGTTGCAAACATAACATAAGAAATAACATATGGTTTATTCCTAAGTTGGGTGATGCAGGTGCATAAATGGAGCATAAAATTCGAGGAAGACTGGACCAAAATCTTTCCAATGTGATGGGATGGTCACATAGTGATGTTAGGAGAGATTTTAAATGTTTTGTAAATATTTACATTAGGAAGTGAGTCTTTCTTTTATAATCAGTTGGAGGAATTATTTCCTAATGTAAATCTATTTTCCATTATTTTGTGGAGAAGGGGAAACAATTCATCTCTTATGACTCTTTATTGTCCCATGTTAGATTTCCTTTTAAAGAGAAGAGGAGGAGAAGAGGAGAAGCTCTCTCGAGAGGAGAATAGAGAGGGAAGGAAGAGAGGAACTTGTTCCTCTTTGCAACTATAGTCCCTAGATTGCAAATCATTGTACTTCTATCTGTGTGAATAGGAAATTGTTTTTATGAGTGACTGACGAATTAGATGGAAAAGGGGACTGTAAGTTGCCATTGTTTGATTGAATCAAAATCCCTATGTTTAAACCAAGTAGTTGTCTTCTTATGAACTATGTTTAATAGTAGTTTTATTCCTATGTGTTGCTTATCCTTGAAAGTTTGTACTTATTCCATTGAATTACATTAATAATATGAGCGATGAAGCCATATATTGTTGTGGTTTGTTCATACATTTTGTGTATTCTTGTTGAAATGGTTCCAATACCTAGTTAAGGAGTGTTTTTTGTGTTCTGGTAGGTGAATGTGTGAGATTTACAATGGTTTGAATGTTGTCACTGTGACATCGCACTCTAATTTGGAAATGTTGTCAAGAAAATTCCTTTTTGACTGTTTTCGATTGGAAAAGTTGTATGGCGTGATTGCCCATCTATATTTTTGGGATTCATATTTTAAATTTTGTAGAAGAATGTGTGGTTGTGCCCTAGAATAATGGTTGTGTGATTTTCTATTAGTGATTGATGTGTTGTTACAACAGAAAACTAGAGCACCATGTTTTGAATGCTGTCAAAATCCTTTTAGATTTGTTTTTTTCTAATAATTCGAGTTAGCATTGCAAATCCTGATGAAGAGAGGTAGGGTAATTTGTGTGTAGTGTTAAGAAAAAATTCAAGGGAGTGGAAAATTGATTCTAAAGAGAGTCGAGTCATTTCACCTGTCCATAACCACAATACAATTTTTTTTAGGGGCACTACGAAATCATTTCATAGCACCTACAAGATTTTAACTGCACTACAAAATCATTTCATAGTGATTGCACAGGGAATTTGGAGGACTATGTGTTTGGTTTCTAAATGATCGTTTGGTCTTCCCATTGCACCAATTTGTGGTATCTAAGCTGGCTATCATAATAAATTCATATTTTTATATTGAATGCATATGTTAAATGCTTCATGAACTATTGTCGAATTGGATGTAAATTGAGAGTTATATGTGGAGTAGCTTGGTGTTATCGGCAACTAGGGTAACCCAATCTACATCAAGTGATATTAGAACTTGAAAAGAACACGAATTCTCTTTGGTGATGAGATTAGAAAAACTCAATAAGCAAGAAAAGTTTTGGAGATGAAATTTAGAGCATGGAGCATAATTAGATTTGAAAATTTGATTGAGGACATTAGAAGACTGCAACAACAAAATTGTATGTTCAACAAAGATTTGGACATTTAGGGAGAAAGCAAGCTCTCCGAAGCAAAGAGGATGGGGACAAAACCAAAAAAAATATGGATCACTAAAGAAAGAGAAAAGGTATACAATAGCCTGAATACAAAAAATTTCAACCAAGGACTGAATTATGAGATGAAATTGACAAAAGGAAAGTAGGAAGGTATAGTTGGTTGTACAAAGAGAAAACCTATGATTCTAAGGAAATTTTTGAGCAATGTATTAGAAAATTTGAACAATTTGGTAACAAGTAAAGTTCAGAGTTCAAAATAGAAGCAGTAAAAGAAGGTACAAGTTGCTTAAATATTTGTTAAGGTTTTTAATTTTCACTATGCATGTGACAGTAGAGGAAGGTGAGGATATTTGTAGTAGCCTAGAGCAAGGAGTGCTCGAAGGGTTCCAAAGAAGATAACCAAGACGATGCCAAAAGCCCAAACTCGGGAGAAAGTTTGGTGAGGTATCATGTAGTAAGGTGAAGACTTGTTACTACAGAGGCATGTTGCAACTCATGAGTTGAAGTTGTTACGAGAAGACCAGATGCATATGACCAGGAAGTCATAAATTTTGGTACCTTGGGAGTCTAATGCAAGTGCATAGATGGAGCACAAAATTCGATGAAGACTGGACCAAAAGCTTGCCAATGTGATGGGATGGTCACATGGTGATTCTGGGAGAGATTTTAAATGTTTTGTAAATATTTACATTAGGAAGTGATTTTTTATATATAATAAGTTGGAGAAATTATTTCCTAATGTAAATGTAATTTCAATTCCCCTTATTTTGTGGAGAAAGGGAAATGATTCATCTCTTATTTCTCTTGATTGTCCCATGTTAGCGTTCTTTTTAAAGAGAAGAGGAGGAGAAGAGGAGAAGCTCCCAAGAGAGGAGAAGAGAGGAACTCATTTCTCTGTGCAACTACAATCCTGGGGTTGCAAATTGTTGTACTTTCCATCTATGTGAATAGGAAAATGTTTTTCTGTGGGAATGGTGAATTGGATGGCAAAGGGGAATGTAAGTCGTTGTTGTTTAATTGAATCAAAATCCACGTGTTTAAGCCAAACCATTGTCTGCTTATGAACTATGTTTAATTGTAGTTTGATCCTTGTATGTTGCTTACCCTTTAAATTTTGTACTTATTCCATTGAATAACATTAATAATCTTAGCGGTGAAGCCATAGATCGTTGTGGTTTGTTCATACATTTTGTATATTCTTGTTGAAATGGTTGAAATACCCTATGAAGGAGTGTTTGTTGTGTTCTAGTAGGTGAATGTGTGATATTTTCAATGGTTTGAATGTTATCACTGTGAAACATAACACTCCATTTTGGAAACATTGTCAAAAAACTGCTTACTTGACTATTTTCGATTGACAAAGTTATATGGTGTGATTTCCCATTTGTATTTCTAGGATTCCTGTTGTTAATTCTGTAGAAGAATGTGTGGTTGCACCCTAGAATAATGGCTATGTGATTTTCTGTCAGTGATTGATTTGTTGTTACAACAAAAAACTAGAGTACCATGTTTTGATTACTGTCAAAACCCTTTCAAATTTGTTTTCTATCTAATAAATTCAAGTTAATGTTGCATTAACTAATGAAGAGAGGTAGGGTAAGTCGTTTGTAGTGTTAAAAAGAAATTCAAGGGTGTGGAAAATCGAGTCTAGAGATATCCAATTCATTTTACCTTCTCGAAACCACAATACAATTTTTCTAAGGGGTGCTACGAAATCATTTTGCAATGAATGCATAGGGAATTTGGAGGATTGCATGTTCAGTTTCCAAATGAAAATTTGGTCTATCCATTGCACCATTTTGTGGAATTTGGGTTGGTTATCATAATAAAATCATGTTTTTATATTGAATTCATATGTTAAATTCTTCATGAACTATTGTTGAATTAGGTGTAAATTCAGAGCTATATGTGGAGTAGCCTGGGGTTATTGGTAGTCGAGGTATCCCGGTTTGCATCATCAGGACTGGATGAAACATCTAAAAGGGTATATGGATACATATTTAACTCATTTTTGGTTACCCTGGAAAGGGGAGCCCAATAAATTTAGAGTTAACATAGAAAGATACATGAAGCACATTGTTACTAATATTGATAATCCAAATGAACTAAGTATATTTAATGATTCTTTAAATATTGATTCATTTTTCGGAAATTTTGCTACTGAAATTTATCCTTTTACTAACAATGAGTAGCAATATGAACTTTTGACTATTAATAAATTTGTAACAACTAATAAAAATATTACTGATGTGAATTTTGGCCCAAAAAGTGAACTTTGGTATTTATATTTTGATGGATCGAAATCAAAAGAAGTTGCAGTTGCATCTTGTTTGCTTTTATATCCAAGAGGTAATAAAGTATTTATTGCTTGTAGATTAGAGTTTGAGTGCACTAATAATATTGTAGAATATGAAGCACTCATAGAGAGACTTAGAAAGGCTCTAGACCTTGGAATCCAATGCTTAAAGGGATACATTGATTCTGAAATAATTATTAAGCGAGTAAGAAATGTTATATATTGTGTTTTAGATCACTTAATGAATTACCAGACAAAGATATGAGATCTTATTTCAAAATTTTCACAATTTAATATTACTCCTATTCCTAGGTCTCTTAATCAAGAAGCTGATTTGCTAGAAAACGTAGGATCTAGATTAATTCCCGCTAAAGGATTTCAACTTTATTCTTTTTCTGTTGAGTTAATGTTTAGACTATCAATACTAGACAATGCCACTAACTGGCATGTATTTTATCATGATCAACAAATACTTGAGTTCATGCACTCTGAAGATAGTTTTTATGACACTGTAATTGATGAGTTGACTCATGAAGAGAACCTTCACAACTTTTCTCATATTCAAAGCCAACAGTTAGTGGATTAATCAATTGATTTAGTAAACCCTATCCCTAAACCTATTATTAGGGTTGGAAAATTTTATGACTTGAAGGTCAGATATGAAAAGATTATTAATTGTAAAACCAATGGTTCAACTATGTAGTACAAAGTCATAAATTTGGGAATAGAAAAGAATCCACAAAATATTAACTTGCTAACTAACTGTACCCCTCAAGAAAAGATGAATCTTATCTGTCTATTCAGGGAATATAAGGATGTATTCTCCTAGAACTATGAGGACATTAAAACTTTTAATCCCAATGTTGTGTGACATATTATTCCCATAAAAACTCATACCAAGCCTTTCGAACAAAAGTTGAGGAATATCCATCCTAGTTTAGATTCATTTGTCAAGAGTGAATTAAACAAACTTTTAGCAGCTAAAATTATATTCCTTCTCTTTCATACATAATGGGTTGCAAATTTAGTCCTAGTAAGAAAGAAAATTGGAGACATTCATCTTTGTGTAGACTTCAAAAACTTAAATAAAGATTCTAACAAAGAAAATTACCCAGTACCTCCCATGGAGCAAATCCTTCAAAGGTCTTCAAGCTCTGAGACGTTGTCTCTTTTGAATGATTTCTTAGGCTATAACCAATTTATGGTGGCTCCCTTTGACCAACTCAAAACCACCTTTATAACTCCATGGGGAACCTTTAACTACAAAAAGATGTCTTTTAGTTTGATTAGTGCTAGGGAAAATTTCTAGCGGGAAATGGATATTGCCTTTTGGGGGATGATAAACAAATTTGTTGGCATATATTTGAAAAATGTCACTATTTATTTTAAATAGAGATATGACCATATCTCACATCTTAGAAATGTGTTCAAACGATGCAGGAAATTTCGGCGCATTTCCTTAAATCCCTAAAAGTCTATCTTTGCAGTCATTGAAGGAAAACTTTTAGTGTATATTGTGTCTAAATATAGTATAATGATTGAACCAGAAAGAAATTAGGCCATTGATAACTCATCCCCTCCAAATTCTAAAAAGGCCATGCAATCTTTCCTTGGGTAAATCAATTTTGTCAGAAGGTTCGCCCTAGTTTTTCAGAAATAGTCAAACCACTTCGAGATCTAGTACAATAGAATTCTAACTATAAGTGGATAGAATAGGAAAAAAAACCTTTTGTTACTATAAAGCAAGCCATCTCTGAGGTTCTTGCTCTGATGAGCCCATATTTCTCTAGATATTTCATACTCTATACATTTTCTTCTAATTATGCTTATGTTGTTGTCCTTACATAGAAAACAAAGCCTAATAGTGAAATTATTATTGAATTTATGAGCTTTGACTTAAAGGGACCCGAGAAAAATTACCGAGCAACATATAAGCATGTCTTTGTTGTCTTTAAGGTAGTAAAACCTTTCAGGTCATATCTGTTGGAATCTAAAACCAAGGTAATAGTTACCTATCCAGCAATGAGAAACTTACTAGTGCAAAAAGAATTAGGAGAAAAAAGGGCACATTGGATGAGAACCCTACAAGAGTATGACTTGGAGATCAAAATTGCTTAGATAGTGAAAGGTCAAGGTCTTTGAAAACTAGCCATTGGGTCTATTAGCCTTCCCAACCAGGATACTTGTTCTGATAACGAAATATTTTAAATGAAAAATTAAGTTTTGTGTGTGCTAGATGATCCTAATTCTTGGTATTCTCATATTAGGTTTTATTTCGTGAATGGTACAACAATGCGCCATATTAAAGCTAAAAATAAAAGAGTTTTAAGGCTCAATTCGACTCCCCATTAGCTGATCAATAATGTTTTCTTTTGTAAGAATTGTGATGGGGTATTACTTCGTTGTCTAGAACAAGGTGATTCTCAAAAAGTACTTTCATGAACTCAATTCCAATCTCGTTGGTGGTCATCTTGATGGAGACACCACTTCTCATAAAGTATTGAGGGTTGGATGTTATTGACCTACCTTATTTAGATACACCCACACCCTATTCCGAAGATGTGATACTAGCCAAAAGCATGCTAATAAGATTAAAAAACCAGCATTCCCCCATAAACCTCTTACTGTTGAAGCTCCATTTCAACAATGGGGCTTAGACATTTTTTTTCCCATAAATACTCCTTCCTCTCAACAACATAAATATGTTATAACGACTATCAATTAATTTAAAAGATGTGTGGATGCAGATCCTCTACAAGTAATGAATGCTAAATAAGCAATAACATTTTTAGATTCTAACATTATCACTCGTTTTGAAGTTTCAAAATCATTAGTGTTTGATAATGTGTCTTGTTTTGCCTCTCATGAGTTAGATGCTTATGCCTCAAAAAAAGGGACTAAAATTAGGTACTCAACAAACTACTACCCTCAGGGGAACGGTCTTACTGAGTCCTAAAAAAAAATGATAAAAATCCTTAAAAGAACAATTTATGAGCATCAACAAAATTGGCATTCTCCCCTCTTTAATACATTATGGGATGATCAGGAAACCACCAAAGATGAAATTGGTAATTCTCCCTTTTTCTTTGTCTATGGTAGAGAAGCAATTTTACATCCTAATATTTTCTTACCTCCTTTGCAAGTGTCTCAAGTATAGGAAGTTAAATCCTCTGCTATGCAAAATAGGATCAATGCCTTGCTTAAATTGGAAGAAGAAAGAGAACAATCTAAACACAAATTGCATCAACATCAACATATTGTGAAATGTTGGTTTGATGGAAGATCTTCTTTTGATAGAGATATTGAGGTAGGTGACCTGGTTCTTACATGGGACAAGGAACATGACGACAAAGGGGAGAATTCCATGTTTTAGAGGTTATGGCTAGGGCCATTTATTGTTACATAAAATATTGGCCTTAACATGTTCCATCTACAAACTTTGGAAGGTTGGTCTAAACCCCTTCCAGTTGATAAGAAACTTCTAAAGAAGTATTTTTCCTAAATTCCTTTGGGGATCTCTCATTTCCGACAAAATTATTTCATCTTGAGACTATGGGTTCATCACACAATCAATAGCAAAAAAGAAAAACACACTGAAAATAAAATGCAAGGAAACTTGAAAAACATATTTACAGAAACATCTTTTCATATTTTTTTTAAAGCATATGTTATTTTATTTTTATTTTTTTAACCCTTTAATTTTCTTTCTCCATTATCAACTGATAAAAGAAATGGTTTTATGTTCAAAGAATCTAGTCATTAATTCATAAATGAATCTAACTTAAAATCTCCCTTTATTAAGAGAACTTACTGCACAACCAACATAATTTTACTGAACAATGTGATCAGTGTAAGGTTGGCGACCATAATTTTTTTTACGTTGTTTGAACTCTTAAGGAGATTTTAGACCTGCTTCCCTATTTACTAGAAAATCTCAATCAAGATTAATAGTGACCACTCATGGTCTTAACTTCTCTTTGTTATATCTCCTTGGGATAAAAGCACTTAGGTAAAATGGGTTTAAGGGACATCCCTACCTAGGCTATAGATGTTTACAAGTATAAATGGATTTGTCTATGACATATGGGATTGCAAATCAACATTTGACTAAATCTATGAAAAAATGTTTTATAATCTACACGTCATCCCATGCTTTTAAGGGGCTTCTGAGTCTACATCCCTAGTAGGAAAGAACTAGAATTCTTAACCGTGAATTTATAGCTAGTATGATGGAATCCAAGAGTCTAATTATGGTTAAAAGTAACCCTTGTCAAGGCATGGACACCTGCTAGTAGAAAAGGAAATGCTTGTGGTATCAAAGTCACTATTACACCACCTTCCTGGTCAACTATTTCATTCTCTCAACCTGTTGGTTATAGGTTCTCTAAAAATCTATATGGATTTTATATGAAGTTTATGTTTACAGTTTTAATTTATGGACAAGTATCTTTGAACAATATAATATTAATCGTATTCAAATAGAACTGAAGCAATAGGTTTTCATTTTGTTGAGTATGCATTTCTCCTCAAACATCTTATATTTATTCTTATTACTTAATGCATTTGCAGACAGAGATAACTGGTTCATCTAGCGAGTTGCCAATTTTTAGTTACCCAACCAACTTCCCTCTCATTTTCAAAATGATATGGGCTCCTCTTCTGATTTATTTGTTTTCTTTCAATTTTTCACAACTATTTTTGAAATGAAATGTTGATAATTGTTTCAAGTACAGGTTTTGATTTGGATTATGATATGGCTTTCATCTCATTTCATATTTAACATGTTTATCTAATGAAATGGGAAACATATCTTAAACTCTGTTGACTATGTTTATTGATCATTTTTTGTTATATAAGGTTGTGTATTCTTTTATGTTACAATAACAAATTGACCTATATGTTTTGAGTCATCATGGGGTCATAAATTTATTTAACCTAGTCAACGTGTTCTCATTAAAGTCTCCATTATGGTTTATATATACTCTCATTCTTATTTTTGGCTTACATCCCACACAAGTCATAATTTTGTTTACATTATACGGGTCAATGCATCATATGAGCTTTATAGGTATCAAACCTTATCATAACAATGGTCTGTTTGTTTTGGAAATGATTTATTTAGGGTCTAAAATGTGTCATTCTAAGCCTGCTTGTATTCACATTTGGATTTCATGAGTTTTATTGATATATGGGTATATTTGTTTTGGAAAGGATTATATGTTTACATTTGAAACATTGTCATTTCATGACCTTGTCATATCGTTGATCATTACCAAACCCTTTGATTAAAGTTTTGACCTGTCGCTATCGTTTGATTTTCATTCTATTTAATAGAAAACCTTTGGTTTTATG
The DNA here is from genome assembly GCA_000404065.3 of Pinus taeda. Classification (NCBI taxonomy): domain Eukaryota; kingdom Viridiplantae; phylum Streptophyta; class Pinopsida; order Pinales; family Pinaceae; genus Pinus; species Pinus taeda. The sequence goes on along the minus strand of APFE030426500.1, from coordinate 25,608 downwards.
TGAAATTTAAAACTGGCATCAAGGAATTCCAATGTGTTATATGGAAAAATGATATGTGGTGATGGTTGGTAGATTCAATGACATTTTCTTTGATTATAAAATTTGTCATTTCTGGTGACATGACACCATAAATATGACCTATAATCTCTAGCTTTTGACAAATGGTAACCTCATTCATCATTATCATAACTTGAGTAGTGTAACAACCCTGGGTACAAAGTTCATGTAATAAAATTTAATAAAGGAAAAATAAGACCAAGGTCAAGGGACACTTATTCTAAGTTGAATGTTGGAAAAATTATCCTAGTGAGTATCACTTGTTGTGTTTATGTCTAACGGAAATTGGCGAAGGCATTGGTAAGAGGTTGGAAAGGGAAAAGAGGAATTAATTGGCATTTTATTTATGAAAATAAAGGAAATTAGGAGATAAGGGAGGTAAAATGTCACATGTTGCATGTGAGGATAAAATTGAAGGAATATTAAGGAAAATGAAGAAATTAGAGGCATCAATAATAAAAAGACATCAGAGCATCAATTTGTAGCCTTTTATCAGTTCAATTTTGGAGTTAGTCTCAGAGAGGAGAAGAACACCAAGATGAGAAGGATATAACGCAAGAAAAGGAAGGACAAGGAAAGAAAATGAAGGACAAGGAAAGAAAAAGAAAGCAAGGACCAACCAAGGAAAGGGTGGATCAAACAACTTCAACAAGAATACTTGCAGGTAATAGATTTCATGTACGGTTTCCTAGCTGGTTTTGGCATGCATGTGTGTATTTTGGTTTCTTTGCTTTCGATGGCATGGATTTTGCCTGGTTTTTGATAGTGGTTTCATCCCACAGGGGCTTCATTGGAGAGGCAATACCATACTGCGTGGGTTCATAGTGGCGGATATATATTGAGGAAAAAATGACATAATATATTGGGGGATATATATGGGGTAAAGGGTTTTTATATTGACAGGTATAAAAAATGGAGCTCAAAGTTAATGAAAATATATAAAGGGGGATAAAAAATGTTAATGAAAAAATGGATACCTACAATATCTAGTGAAAGCAGGTATCTTTTAAATTGGGAAGGTGTATTGGGTTTGTGTTGGTAGGGGGTTAGATAATGTGATTTTTAGAGGTATTTTCCAATATGTAGCCAAATTAGGGGTACTATTTAGTATGCCATGAACTCACGTGATATGTCATAGGTTCATTGAGTGAAGCCCTTGTGTTTCAGCCTTGCCTTGCCATTTCCAAATAACCATGGTGTGATGGAACTATTTCTCAGCTAAGCTATGGATTGCTTAAAGTTTTTGGATCCAGGTGAGGTGGTATCAGGAAAATCCCAAGGGTTGGGGGTGGAAATGGTTTTCTTCGGGAAGCCCTCAACAGGTGGGTGGAGACAGGAAAATTCCTCAAGGGATGGTGAAGGAATTTCAAGGCATCCAATCTCAGTTGGTTTCCTAATCTCAGGATCGGTTTAGGTGAGATCACAGTATGGTGAGGATGGAGGTGGTTTAACCTCTAGATTCCCTTGGTTGTTTATGGATGGTTTTATCTCATGATATCCCACATTCATGCATGGAACATGGCACGAGGGTGATTGGCTAAAAGAAAGATTTGGTTCAGCCCAATCTATGGTCAAGTGGTACATGGAAGTCCCTGACTTGGTTTATTCATATGGTTAATAAGAGCTAAGCTCATCTTGCTTTTGATGAGTAAATGTACTTGTTATTATCTGGATTTAATGGTTATTCTCTCATTGTTATTTATCCGGCTATAAGCATGGTTAATTGACAAATCTAAGTATGGCTCTTAACACATTTCTATTAATGAATTTTTGGATAATGAATGCAAGACCTAATTGGTTTTATGACAACTATTGTGAGAAGGCATTGTTCCTTCTTATTTATCCTGAGATACATTTTCATATCATTATGTTCATATTTGCATTCATGACCTGTAGGGTGCATGTTCACCATGTGTTTGATGGAATGTTAGTCATAGTTGGGAGAGGTCAGGTCAAGTCCTGATTCAAGTTTTGGTTCACAAGATTTGTTTCTATTTCATTTTTCATCTCTGGAAATTTTATTGGGTTCTGGACAGAGGCCTAAGTCCTGGCCCTGAAAAAGTGGCTCAGAATTCAGAAAAGTCCATAGTCGCATGGAGGGAGTATTATGAGTGCGACTAGAGGGCTACAATTTCTTGCATGCCTTTGTAAGGGAGTGACTAGAGCTCTAGGCAAGTGAAAAGAGAGTAATCTCAGGGGGTTGGAACTTAGAGGTGTTAGGTTGCTCCTGGAGGTCTTCTAGCACCTGAGGGAAGTTAGTAAGGTTTTAAGTTGTTGACTCCATTTCCTTAAGGTCATTTAGGAGGTTGAGTCTTATCATAGTGACCCTCATCTCATTTTTACCCCACGAAAACTAGTGAAAGTGGGTAAATGTGGGAGGTGGCGGGTTACAGGGTGGTATCAGAGTGGGATGCACTCTCTTTGGGTAAAATCTGATGTTTTCATAGCTATGTTTGTCATGCATGGGGTCATGGTGTATAATTGGTGTGGTCATGCATGTTGTTGTTATATTTATATTATTATAATTATATATGTATCACACTAATGTGGATTGATCTTGCAGGTGAGATAAGCCTGCCCTGAACATCAATGAGGTATGGTTTTGATTTTGGCATCTATTTGGTTTAATTGACATGGTACACTTGTAGGAAGAAGAAAAGAAAAGATGACGAGAAAAATCGTACACTATAGTTCCCGTGACTCTCCCTATAGATTAGTTGGGAAAAAAGGAGGAGAGAATTCTCTTGGTATAGAAGATACATTAAGGAGTTTGAGGGCAGAGATCATAAGTTTCAAGGAGGATAATGACTGGTTGGTTGAGGCTCAAGAAATACTTGCAAGGGATCAAGAGAAGCACGTAGAGGTCAATGCAGTGATTCTTCAGAGCTTGTCAGATTGCAAAGACAGGGACAGTTCAGGGTCAATCAAGAGCAGGAAGAGAAAAATAATGGATCCTATGGTAGGAGGTCTCGATCCGGATACAGGTTGAGGGAATACAGTTAGAGGTGCAGATCACTGGATACACCTGATAGGAGGAATTGTATGTATGGGCATCATTATAGTTCCTCATCCAAGAGACATTATCACAATCATCACCATCATCCTCATTATAGGAGTGGAGAGAACATACCCGAGGAGTTCAAGAAAGTAAATCCACCTACATTTGATAGAGAGATGAAGAAGTCAGAAGATGTAGAGGCATGGAATCTTGGGATGAAGAAATTCTTTAGATTGCATAATTATTCAGAGATAATGAAAGCCAAGATAGCCACCTTCAGTCTCAAAGAGAAAGAAAGTATTTGGTAGGAAGATCTGAATAATGTCAAGGGTATTCAGGAAGAAGAGTTGAATTGGGATGAATTTGAGAGACTCTTCAAGAAGAAGTACTTGTGAGAGACATACTATGATGACAGAGCTAAAGGTTTTTATGAGCTGCATATAGGTTCTATGACAGATGATGAGTACAGTGGAAGGTTCTTGGAGTTGTTGATGTATGTGCCTTATCTCAAGGATGAGAAGGATAAGATCCATAGATTCACCAATGGGCTGCCAACAACATAGAGGGGCCATATTGAGTTTGATGAGCCTAGATCATTAGAGGAAGCCATCAAGAAGCTAAAGCATTGTTATGAGTAGTCAAAGCGCAAATTTTAGCTTACGCGTGACTTGAAAATAAATGGGAAAGTTAAAGCGATGTGGTCACCGAAGCAGGGAAGACCTGAGGATGCAAGTGAGAAATAAAATGTGGTTCCTTACAAGAAGTTCAATGCAGTTGAGAAGCGACATGGGTCGCAACCTAGAGAGAAGAAAAACCGACGTGATGTTAGAGGAATGTTGCAGTGTTGAATATGTGGAAAATATCATCGCAAGAAGGATTTTCCGTTATACCAAGGTGGTACGCCTCAAATCTATAGTGCGCATTAGGCACAAACAGTTGGGAATGTTGGTAATAGAATTCCTCAGATTTATGCAACTGTGGGAAATAAGAGGGTAGATCATCAAACATCCATTATTGAGATGGAAGTGCATGTAGAGTCATGGTTGGTGAGTTGGCTTCAGGTACTAAGAAGAGAGTTCATCACTGAGTAAGAGCTTGTGAATTCGAGTTGAATGGTATGCCTATAATAGCACATCTAAATGTACTTCCACTGGGATCATATAGTATGATTTTGGGTATGGATTAGTCGTACCTTCACAGGACCAAAGTAGATTGTTATGACAAGGATATTGAGTGCCTAGATGATAATGGATAAAAAAGAATCTTACAAGGGAAGAAGAAGCCTACATAAGTGAGGATGGTCACGGCTATGCAGGCTAAGCGTAGTTGCAGGAAATGGTGTGTGATGTTTGCAGTCCATATCTCTAGTGACAAGGGTAAGGATGTTGAGGATGCAGAAATATTTAACAGGTACCCTGTATTACAATAGTTTCCGAATGTATTGCTAGCATAGATTCTAGAGTTTCCTCCCCACAGGGAAGTGGAATTTTCTATTGAGTTGGTACAAGGGGCAGCACCGGCATCAAAAGGCACCTTATAGGATGAGCACAACAGAGTTAGTAGAGTTTAAGTTGCAATTGAAGGAAATGCTTGACAAGGGATACATTAGGACAAGTGTATCACCTTGGGGTGCATCAGTATTGTTCATGAAGAATAAGGATGGTATTCTCAAGTTGTGCATTGATTACATGCAACTGAACAAGGTGACGATTAAGAATAGATACCCATCGTCGAGGATTGGTGACTTGTTTGGTCAGTTGAAGGGAGAAACAATGTTCTCGAAGATTGATCTGAGACCATGATATCATCAAGTATGCATCAAGGAAGAGGACATCTACAAGACTGCTTTTAGGACCAAGTATGGGCATTATGAGTTTTTTATAGTTCCATTCAGTTCGACTAATGCTCCAACTACTTTTATGTGCTTGTTGAATATCGTGTTGCATATTTATCTGGACAAGTTTCTTATTGTATTCATTGATGAAATCTTGATATATTCTAAGAATGAGGAAGAGCAAGCTGAACATTTAGCATCAGCATTAAGATTTCTAAGAGAGAATCAGTTGTATGCCAAGCTTAGCAAATGCAGTTTTTTTTAGACAAAGGTACACTACTTGGGGCATGTGGTTTCTAAGGAAGGCATAATAGTGGATCCAGAAAAGATAATGGTTATCATGGAGTGGGAAACTCCTATGAACGTGGATGAATTCAGATCATTCATGAGGTTAGAAGGTTACTACGAGAGCATCTAGAGCTTCTCACGCATTGCATATCCCATTACATCTTTGTAGAAGAAAGGGAAGAAGTTTGAATGGATAGAGGAATGTGTAACAAGTTTCTAGCAGCTGAAGTAGTTGTTGAAAAATGCTCCAGTTCTTAAGATTGTAGATCCAGATAAAGATTTTGTGGTGTGTACAAATGCTTGCAAGAGAGGACTTGGTGGAGTATTGTTGCAAGAGGGACCGATGGTATGCTATGAGTCCAAGAAACTGAATGAACACGAGAAAAACTATTGATTTATTAGATATTATCCATGCATTAAAGATATGGAAACATTATCTCCTTTGAAGGAGGTTCGTATTGACGAATGACCACATTGGGTTGAGATATCTATTTGACCAAGAAAATCTGAATGTCAAGTAAGCTAGATGGTTGTCCACCCTTAGTGAGTTTGAATTTGTGATCAGATACATCTAGGGTAAGGAAAATATGGTTGTAGATTCTCTCAACGGGAGAGTGAAGATGAACCATCCTGCAACAGTGAGATTGTATGGGACAGATTTACATGATCAAATATTATAGGTAGGACAACTAGATGACAAGTACAGGGAGCTTAGGCATAGGTTACAGTAGCAGGGTACATGTGATCAAGATGTTGACTATCATCTCACAACAGATGGCTTGGTGAGATTCAGGGACATGATCTATGTGTCAGATGATAGTGGGCTCAATATGCTTATATTGAGGGAGTTTCATGTCAATCCATATTCAGGTCACCAAGGATATTATAAGACATTGACAACAATGAAGAAGTTCTACTACTAGACAAATATGAAGAAGGAAGTGGCAGAGTTAGTGGCTAGATGTTTGGAATGTAAGCAGGTGAAAGCAGGGTGGAAGCATCTAGGTGGATTGCTTCAACCTATTTTGATTGCATAATGGAAGTGTGAGTTCATTTCCATGGACTTCATTAAATGTATTCTGAGAACATTGAGGAAACATGATTCTATCATGGTTGTGATAGACAGGTTGAGCAAGGTAGCTAACTTCATTCCATTGAATACTACTTATTTAGCTAGTGAGGTGGCACATGTCTTAATCAAGGAGATCATGAGATTGCATGGTGTTTTGAAGAAGATTTTGTTAGACAGGGATGCTAAGTTCAATTCCAAGTTTTGGAAGGAGTCGTTTGCAGGTTTGGGGACAAAGTTGGCCTTTAGTATAAATTATCATCTTTAGACAAATGGACATACAGAGAGGGTCAATAGGATTATAGAGGATATGCTAAGGATGTACATGATGTATCAACAGAGGAGATGGTTGGAGTACCTTCCATTGGTTGATTTTTTTTACAACAATGGTTATCAGGATTCACTGAGGATGATTCCGTTTGAGGAATTGTATGGGCAGAGTTGTAATACTCCCATCAGTTGGAGTGATCCAATTAACAGATTACTTTTGGACCAAACATTTTGGCAGACATGGAATAGGAAATGCAAGTTATAATTAAGAATATAAAGGCAACACAAGATAGGAAAAAAATTTATGCAGACCAACACAGGGAAGTTAAGCATTTTCAGGTTGGGGAGCATATGTATTTGCACATCAAGCCCAAGAAGAGATCCTTGAGAAGAGGACCATGTGCCAATTTGGAACCACGATATTGCAAGCCTTTTGATATCCTTGAGAGAATTGGACCAGTGGCCTACAACCTTGAACTACCTCTGATAGTGAAAGTCCATGATTTTTTTCATGTTTCATTGCTTCAAAGATATGTAAATGACGTTGATCATGTTATTGATTGGTCTATATTGCAGGTGGAACCAGAAGGAGAATTCCAACCAAAACCGTAATGCATATTGCAGCAGAAAAATCTCATGCTCCATAATAGAACAATTGAGCAAGTTAAAGTGCAATGGAAGCACTTTGGGCCCAATGAAGCTATATCGGAGATGACTTATTAGATGCAGACTATGTATCCTTCATTGTTTTTCAGTTGAGGAAAAACATTTTTGGTATATGTACATATTCACATATGGTTGTTATTGTAAATACCACAATGAGTTGTGTTATAAATCTCAAATAAGTGGTACGGTTGTCATGTTGTCATGTTTTCATGTTTTCATGTTTGTCATGATGGTTTTACTTTGAGTAGGTTGTTCATTGTAAATATTACAACGAGCTCGGTTATAAAGCTCCATGGGAAGTATGTTTTGTATTTTAACAGTTTTGCTGGTTGTAGGTGTCATAGAACACCGAGGACGGTGTTCCCCTAAGGGGGAGGGGTCTGTAACAGCCTTGGGTCAAAAGTTCATGTAATAAAAGTTAATAAAGGAAAAATAAGACTAAGGACAAGGGACAATTATTCCATGTTGAATGTTGGGAAAAATATCCTAGTGGGAATCACTTGTTGTGTTTATGGCTAAGGGAAATTGTCAAAGACATTGGTAAAATCTTTGAAAAGGGAAAGATGCATTAATTGGAATTTTATTTATAAAAAATAAAGGAAATTATGAGAAAAGGGAGGTGAAATGTCACAAGTGGCATGTGAGGAGGAAATTGAAGGAATATTAAGGAAAATGAAGGTATTAGAGGCATCAATAATAAAAAGACATCAGAGCATCAATTTGTATCCATTTGTAAGTTCAATTTTAGAGTTAGTCTCAAAGAGGAGAAGAGAACCAAGAAGAAAAGGAGATCAAGCAAGAAAAGGAAGGACAAGGGAATAAAAGGAAAGCAACGACCAAGAAAGGAATGGTTGGATCAAGTAGATTCAGCAGGAATACTTATAGGTAACAAATTGCATGTATGTTTCCTAGATAGTTTTTCCATGCATGACATATGCATGTGTGTATTTTGGTTTCTTTGTTGTCGATGGCATGGATTTTGACAGGTTTTTGACAGTGGTTTCAGCCTTACCTTGCCATTTTTGGATAGCCATGGTGTGATGGGATTCTTTCTCGGTTGAGTTATGGATTTTTGGAAGGTTTTGGATCTGTGTGAGGTGGTCTCAGGAAAATCCAAATGGTTGGGGGTGGAGATGGTTTTCACTCAGAAGCCCTCAATAGGTGGGTGGAGACATGAAAATTCCTCAAGGGATGGTGAAGTAATTTTGAGACATCCAAGATTGTTTTGGTTTTTTTATCTCAAGGCTAGTTTAGGTGAAATCATGGTATGATGAGGGTGAAGGTGGTTTAACCTCTAGATTCCCTTGGTTGTTTATGGATGGTTTTATCCCATGAGATCCCACATTAATACTTGGAATATGGCATGAAAAATACAATGCAACATAATAGTTATCAATAGGAGCGGAGCTCTGCAACCGAACGGAGAAAGGATAGCAGTGGCGGACGGCGTTTAGGGTTTCGGCTATCCGTCCTTAGGGCTCTGCTCTGCCTGCCACGGCAGGTCTGCAAAGCTCTGCCCTCTGTCGCCTGGAGCAGTTCTGCCCGTAGCTGACACCACCGTGACATTGTAAGTCTTCAGTATGACGCCCGTGAAGGGGGGGGACTCTGCCCCTCCCCCAAACCACGCTGGTTCAAAGCAAAAGGGTACTGCGGACGACTCAAAAGTGAATCTAAACGACATTCCAAAGGAAAGGATGCCCTCCAGGGACGACGGCGCGAATCAGGAAGAAGAAACCACAGTCAGATCAACCACTTGCAAACCAATAGCTGCCATTATTCCCACAGTGGAATTCCCCAGCCACAGAATCAATGCCAGAATCCAATACATGAGGGACCATGCACTAATCGGCAAGTTTATAGGTATCTGGCCTACGGAAAGAGCTCTTAGCAGTTGTATAAACTCTAAATGGGCACCCAAAGGCCACATCTCCCTGCATCTAGGCCCCAAGGGCTTTTTCACTGTTGTTTTTAACTGCCTTGAAGACCGAAATAGGGTTGTAGATGGAGGACCCTACTTCTTCAATGCAGCAGGTCTGTATCTCAGAGGTTGGGTTGAAAGAGTCAACCCAGACAAGGAGGATCTCAGTTATGCGCCAGTCTGGATAAGGCTTTACTCTCTTCCATGGGAATACTGGGAAGAATCATCTCTGAAGGAAATAGGAAATAAGCTGGGGGAGTTCATCAAGGCGGCGGAAGATACACAATACTGCAGATTCACTTCCTCTGCGCGCATTTGTGTCTACATGGATCTCAAACAACCCCTGCCAGACAAGGTAAGATTTAGACATGAAGACTCTGAATGGATTCAAATGATTGATTATGAACATGTTCCATTTAGGTGCCGGAAATGCCATAATCTAGGGCATCTGTTCTGGGATTGCCCGCTCAACAGAACTACAACTGACAGCACACATGCAGACAAGAAGGAAGCAGATGGTTTCACAAAGGTTGTTAATCGCAGACGAGGTAACAAAAAACCCTCAGCTAATGCAAAAACAGATTCAGCTAATAAATCAAAAGCACCCAACCCCAATAGCTTTGGAGTCCTAGCTAATCTGGAATCGCAAGATCCTGCTCAGGAAATGCAAAACATCAAAGACCTAGTTCGGGAGCTCCCGGAAGGTCCATCCCCTCAGGTTCAAGATCCTCTACTTGACAAAATGCATACCCCTCCTTCAGATCCTCAAGTAGAAGGCCTCCAAGCAATGGAAACAGAAATCCCAGAATCGAGTACAAAAAAATCAAACGAATCAGAGGCAGGCCCACCAAAACCAGAGCTGATGGAAGAATATTCTGAGAATTTTGATATAGGCGAATTAGACATACTCACCCTAGAGCTAGCTTGTAAAACAGGGAATTTCGACAAGATTCCCGAAAGGCAACTGGATAAACTGGAAGAAGTCCTGCAAAAAGCACACAAGAAACACTCGCTTGGGGTACAAATCGGTAGCCCATGGGACGGTAAATTCATCATAAAAGACAACAAGAAAAGAGGTCGGAAAACAACCCTGGAAAAAACCATCAAGATAGGTGAAGTTTTTGTAGAGTTAGGTCGATATCCGAAGCTGACTAAGTTTTACAACATCCACCCAACCCTTCTCAATGAAGCTGATCTCCTGGAATATAAGAGGGCTCAATAGCCCCAGGAAAGGCAGACTCTTAAAAAACATGCTCATGCAGGAAAAACCAAACATCCTCTTTGTTCAAGAAACCAAGTGTAACATGACATTTCTGAAAAAGATAGCAGCAAAAGTATGGCCAGGAGGGCAAGTCTCAGCAGTAGATGTGCAAGGAGCCTCGGGAGGCCTGGCAATCCTCTGGGACTCCAGAATCATACAACTCAGCAATATTCATGCTAACAAAAATTTCATACAAGCAACATTTCACTTTCTTGGTACCAACACTCATGGTCACATTACCAATGTTTACTTTCCGCAGGACTCTCAGCTAAAAGCAGAAATTTTGGACCATCTTTCAACACTCAACTCCAACAGGCAATACCCTCTCTGGATAGTAGGTGGGGACTTCAACATGATAGCAAGAACGGAAGAAAATCAGGGGGGAAGGGACATTGGCATCCGCGATGGTCACCTACTCAAAGACTTTGTTCAATCGAATTGGTTAATTGATCTCCCTTCAAATAATGGACTATTTACATGGACCAACAAAAGGGATGGAATCCATCACATTGCCTCCAGGTTAGGTCGCTTCCTCATCTCCGACAATGCACCTTATCTTGGAGGAGATTTAGTTTGTACCATCTTGCCTATATCAGGATCTGATCATTGGCCTATTGAACTCCAATGGCAGCGGCCAGGTAATACTACTAAACGCCCTTTCCACTTTGAAACTTTCTGGCTCACTCATCCTGATTTCAAGGATTTTTTCAGACAATCCTGGATAAAATACCAACCCTCAGAAAGATCCAAAATGGCTAGATTCCAAAAGAAACTGCAGTCCCTTAAAAAAGAAATCAAACAATGGAATCATAACATCTTGGGTAACATCTTCTCAGCTCAAGCCATTCTTAATCAGGAAATGAAGCAAATCCAGAACCGGATCATCGCTGGTGGATGCACAAGTGATCTCACACAACAGGAACAGAGGATTGAAGATCAACTTCAAAATAGAGCCCAACAGGAGGAAATTCTTTGGAGGCAGAAGTCTCGCATTCGGTGGTTAAAGGAGGGGGAGAAGAATACTAAGTTCTTCCACAAAACCACAGTTCAACGCAGAATGCACAACTTGATCTCCCACATCCAAAATGATCAAGGAGAACGAGTGGAAAGGCATGAAGGTATAGAAGAAAATTTTCTCCGATACTTCAAGAAAGCTCATCAGGAACCAAGTGTTGACAGACTCCCAGCTATCGAGAAAATTCTTCACCACATACCCAAACTTATCACTCCAGAGCACAACCACCTCCTTCTCCAACCAATCCAGCTACACGAGGTGGACATTGCTGTCAAGAACTTAAAATCAGGAAAAGCCCTAGGGCCTGATGGCTTTACTTCGAACTTCTTCCATCACTTTTGGGATCTCATTCAAATAGAAGTCTGGAAACTAGTCGAGGAATCAAGAGCTCTAATATGGATGTACCTGGGGTTGAAGGCCACATTCCTAGCCCTCATCCCCAAGTCTGCGGAAGCCAACAAACCTGATAAATATCGACCGATTGCTCTTTGCAATATCATATATAAAATCGTCTCAAAATTCATCGCCAATCGGTTGAAGCCTCTATTACCTCTCATTATCTCTCCAGAGCAATCCGGATATGTGGAAGGTTGCCAAATCATAGATGGAATCATCCTCATCCATGAGATCATACACTCTCTGAAGCAAACCAAAAAGCCAGGTATGTTGCTCAAAATAGATCTATCCAAAGCTTTCGATAGCATTAGCTGGCAATACATTCAAAAAATTCTAAATGCATTTGGTTTTGATCCTTCATGGACCAGATGGATCATTAGTCTCCTTTCTTCATCCTTCTTTTCTGTTTTGATCAATGGCATACCCTCTCAAACCTTCCGCCCCTCTAGAGGCATTAGGCAAGGGGACCCGCTCTCACCCTTTCTCTTTGTCATAGTCGCGGAAGGTCTTGGTCGCATCATTAAGTCAGCTACTCTCACCCACAGACTAAAAGGTCTCTCCTTCAACAACTCCCCCGCCTTCTCCCATCAGCAATTTGTGAATGACAATATGCTCTTTGGTCACCCCTCTTTCCAAGAAGCTCGACTCCTCAAAGATCTATTGTCTACCTTCTCAGATGCCACGGGTGCTCTCATTAATTGAGTCAAATCCCAAATCTTCTTCTTCAACACCCCTGTGCCCACTCAAAATTCGATCGCCCGAATTCTAGGATTTACCATCGCAAGTCTCCCCTCCAAATATCTGGGTGCTCCCATGATAGTTTCAGCCCTCAAACACTCCTCATGGACAGACCTTTTGGACAAATTTGAAGCCAAGCTCTCTCTTTGGACTTACAGATCCTTGAATATGGCTAGCAGAGTTATTCTCATCAAAGCTATCTTACAATCTTTACCTCTTTATTTATTCTCTCTTTTAGCAGCTCCAAAATGGGTAATCAAAGCCATAAGAAATCTCCAACGCAATTTTCTATGGGGCAGTTATGGTCACAATCGCAAGTGGGCACTAGTAAAATGGGATAAGGTCTGTCTTCCAAAGAAGTCAGGAGGCATTGGAATCAGAGATCCAAAACTCAGCAACACGGTAATGGGAGCCAAATTATGGTGGCGATGGCTAGCCCACCCTAACACTCCCTGGGCCTCATTATAGACAGCTAAATATGCCAGCAAAAAACCAATTGAAGACAAAATCCGTATGTCGGAACTAAGTGCTGGCTCCATCATATGGAACACGGCCATTCAACACAGGCATCTTATCCAACGACACTGTTTTTGGGAAATTAGGAATGGAACTACAGCCGTATTTTGGGATGACTCATGGCAGTAATTCCCAAAGCTTCGGGACCTTCTGCAGGATCTCCCACCCACCCAACATCATCCCCAACATTCAGAAACAATCCATAGGTACTGGTGCCCTTCTAATAACCAAAAGTGCAGACAATGGAAAGGGACAGATCAAATCCTTGGCGAAGAAGGTAATGAAGGAATCAAACAAACTCTCACTCCAGAACTAAAAAAAAGGTAGATAAACATGGACGAAGGTCCGGACTTGCTTAGATGGGGATATGAAGAAAAGGGCACCTTCTCCACCAGGGAGGCTTACAACATCATAATCAAGGATAGAATCACTAAGGACAAATTATGGGATCAAATCTGGAACTCCTATGTATGGCCAAAGATATCCACATTCTTATGGCTGTTATCTCATAACCGGATTCTTACATGGGATAACTTGCGCAAAAGAAGTTTCTCAGGACCATCCATATGTCTTAATTGCAGACAAGAGGAAGAAACTGCAATCCATCTTCTACAACAGTGCAACTTGGCAAGGCAACTATGGGGAAAAGCGATCTTTCGATGCCAAAAGGATCACAGGGTTCAAGGCGACCTCAAAGCCACCCTTCACAATTGGCCACAATCCCCTTATCAAATCCGGCTCCTAAACTTTCACTGGCAACTCATTTCGGGACTCTTAATGTGGAATATTTGGAAAGAGAGAAATAGAAGGATATTCAAAAATCAACATCAATCAGTGGACCAACTCTGGATTATCCTTCTCAGGAATTTAAAAGAATCGCTTTCCATTGATAACTGGACTGTTGAAGATCTTCCATCGACACCCATAGAAAAATCCATTTGGGACAACTGGAAAATCTCTCTACCTCAACAGGTCGCCACTAATAGCAAAATCCCCATCAGACAAAAGAAGAAAACGCTTTGGACTCCCCCCCCTCCCAATGTATTCCAACTCAATTTTGATGGGGCTTCCAAAGGCAAACCTGGGCTTTCGGGTTATGGAGGAGTCTTTAGAGACCATTTGGGTAATCCGTATCTCATTTACCTTGGCTCCAAAGGATGGGATACAAACAATTCGGCGGAATTGGAAGGACTCTGGCAAGGGCTTGTTCTAGCTCAGGAGCATAATTTCTTCCCTCTAGTAGTTGAAGGAGACTCACAAATTATTATAAACATGGGCAAACACCTCTCTCAAGGAGCTCCAGTTCAGAAAGTAAGTAAAAGTTGGAGAATGGCGCACAGATTGGATCTTATCCAACAATGGCTTGCTCAGCACCAGTCAATCTCTTTCCAGCATACCGTCCGTGAGGGAAACAAACTAGCAGATTTCCTAGCAAATGTAGGAGTCGATATAATCACCGAAGCCTTCTCAGATTCTACTTTCACCATTGGTACAGAGGAACAACTCAAGGAATACATCAACCTTGTCGAAAGAGACAGACCTCCTCCAAATGCAGTTACCCCGGATCCGAGTGATTTTCCAGTACCAACACCTCACCCTCCATGCGTGCCCAGCATCAGGCCGCCGGATCGGCACCTGGACGGACACTGCAGAGAGTTAATAAATCCGATTTTCGATGAAGGCTATTCAATGTAATATGTTGGGTTACTATGCGAAGGTCCCTTCAGATATTTACGCTGATCAGTCGATTGCAAACGCATTAAAGCCTCTTCGTGGCTCGACCTTGCAGCCCTCCAGCGATATAATGGCGTTCTCTCCGCCCAATTGCAGACATTCCTTGCATCATTCCCTCCGTCAGCTCGATCTCCAGTTTGTTCAGCCAGAGGTCGATCCCTCAGAGTCTGTTCCTCCCTGGTCACCCACTGTCATTCTGCAGAGCGTCCGCAACAAGGCTTCAGGGGAAGCTATGACTCGAAGTCACGCAGTGCCTCGTAGAGGAAGTTCCTCAGCCTCCAGAGGACGTGCCCGTCCATCTCCTTCTCCGCTCATAATTCCCATTTCGTCCGCCTCCCCATCTTCGCCTCCTCCCACCCCCTCTAGGCCTGCGCCCAATTCCTCATTCCAGAATTCGCGCTTCACTTTTCAGAGCCGTCTCAAACAACCCATTATTACCTTCACCACCACTATCATGGTTTCGGAAGAGGTAGAAATGCCTGTTGAGCCCATCAGTTCTTCCACTACCCCGTCCCCTGAGGAAAGCCTTTCTCACGATGCTGGGGAAAATCCAAATTTAACAGCCATGCACATGCAGGAAGATTCTCCGAAGAATGCTGAGGTTATTCGCACTCCAATAGTGGAAGAAGACGAGGTAGTGGCTTGTGGCCCTGTCCAGCATAAATTTGGCATTCTGCACCTGATCAATCAGTCCGAGGAAGGCGCAACGGATGACAACAAGGCTTCTCGGCCAGCAGCTCCGGAAATGCAGACAGCCAGGAGCTTTGACCCACAGACCTCGGGCGAGTAAGCTCCTCTTCAGTTGGGTCGATGCCTCATCTTAGTTTTTTTAGCACTTCTCTCCTCTCTTCCGCTGGCTTTTTCTCCTTTTCTGATATGCTTAATGTAATTCTGACGCCTACCTCAGCTCATGTTTGTTTTTTGCTGGGACACACGGTTTACACCCTCTCTCGTGACTAGTCGAAGATTTCTGGTGGTTAGCTTCCTCTGCTTGGCATCTCTTGCAAGCAAGAAGTATTTTTGTAATGGTTTCACTCTCTCTGCTGACCTGAGCAAGCTTCTCTCTCACAGGCACAGAGGTCTCTCCCTGATCAATCGTTTTTTTGCTGAGGGCCGGGAAACTGGCCCTCTGAGGCGTAGACCTCACTGTAAATATTTTTACCCCTTATTTTAATAGAATTAGCGCTTATTCAGAGAAAAAAAATACTTGGAATATGGCATGGGGGTGATTGGTTGAAAGAAATATTTGGTTAAGCCCAATCTATGGTAGGGTGGTACATGGAAGTCTTTGACTTGGTTCGTTTTTGCATATGGTTAATAAGATCTAAGTTCCTCTTGTTTTTTATGAGTAACCGTACTTGTTATTATGTGGCTTTAATGATTTTTCTTTCATTGTTATTTATCTGGATCTTAACACATTTCTTTTAATGAATTCCTAGCTAATGAATTCAAGACCTAATTGGTGTTATTAAAACTATTGTGAGAAGGCATTGTTCCTTCTTTTTTATCCTTAGACAAGTTTTCATACCATTATGTTCATATTCTCATTCATGACTTGTAGGTTGCATGTTCACCATGTGTTTGATAGAATGTCAGTCCCGGTTGGGAGAGGTCAGGTCAAGTCTTGGTTCAAGTTTTGGTTCATACTATTTGTTTCTATCTCATTTGTCATCTTTGGAAGTTTCATTGAGTTCTGAGTAGAGGCCCAAGTCCTGGCCTTGAAAAAGTGGCTCAGAATGCAAGGTCGCTACCATAAAACTAACTAGAAAAGTCCACAGTCACATGGAGGCAGGCTTATCAGTGTGAATGGAGGGCTACAGTAACTTGCATGCCTTCATAAGGGAGAGACTGGGGCTCTAGGTCAATGAAAAGATAGTCATCTCAAGGGTTGCACACCTGGAGGGGTTGGGTTGCTCTTGGAGGTCCTGTAGCACCTGAGGGAAGTCAGAAGGTCTTAAGTTATCGACTCCATTTCATTAAGGTCATTTAGGAGGTTGAGTCTTATCATAATGACCCTCATCTCATGTTTACCCCGGGAAAACCGATGAAAGTGGGTAAATGTGGGAGGCAGCGGGTTACAAATAGACCCTTTCATAACTCCTCTGGTGGTTATTATTGTCGATTAGTACCATTGTACCATGCATGCCAATTTACCGATACATCACACAGGGCTTTGTTTCTACCTTCAATGCATTTTTTTCCTCTATATGGACTTTGCATGTCACTCTGCAGGTTATTAGGGTTTCTAAACCTCCATTATACTCATTCCACCTCTTGTTCGCGTCAAACCATAACCAAAATTATGCAAGAATTGTAGTTATGCCCCCTATAATCAAAACTAAGCTAGTTGGATTTGATATCATAGAGACATATGATGAATATTTGGCATTGTATCGACAAGTTGGATGGTGGAAATTTATCCAATTCTTTTAGGGTTGCAATGAGGGAGTTGTTAGAGCCTTTGTGTATACCTTTGATGGTAAGAGGGAGAAATTTTGCAACCTGGAGATTCCTGTGGATGGTAGTTTTATAGCCAAATTGACCCATCTTCCCACAGAGGGAGAAAATTGGTCAAAAAACTATCTTGTGCACAAGGTATCTTGGAAGAAGTTTATGTCCAGCAAGGATTACACATATGATGTCAAAGGTATGCCAATCACTTTCTTAAATCATATGTGGAAATATTTTTTGTTTGTCCTGCATCATTATATAACATGTGAGGGGTGTTATGGACTAGTGTTTATTTATCATATTTGTCTCCGCGTGGTTTTTTGGGGTATAAACTTAATCCTCCTTATTATTTGTATAAAATCCTAGCCAAAATGGCCAAAGCTTACCAGGGTCAACATAAAAACCATGATATGTCTTTATTTCACCATGAATTTACCTACATTCTAGTGAAGCATCATATGGCTAAAGTTGGCGATGTGTGGAACACTTTCCTCCTTCGAAATAGGTATTAGAAATCCCAAGTTTCTAAGAAAACAATTCTTAAAACGAGGGTTTCTCATAGTCCACCAACTAAACCATTCCTGTCTCATTCTCTTATTAAAGATAGAAATTTCTTGAAAGAATCACTTCATGCAGAATAGTCAGACTATTGTGACAATAATGGGGTTGAAAATATTGAAATCGCACCTACTCATGTCACCAAAAGTATGGAAATGGATATTGATCTCCATCATGTGGAACTGAGACTAGAATTTAGGGTAAAGGATGAGCTAAAAGCCTTAAACCATAGCCATCAATTTAGACTTACAAAGACAGAAGAAGTTAGCCGATCCGAGTATAATCCTCAGTCTAGAGTGAAAGTTAGGCAAATGGAAAGAAATATATCTTGTGCTAGGCATAACATGTGAAAGAGTGTCCCTGATAAGGAGATTTCCATCGATTTGGAAATGCCTGTTGATCCTTCACCCAAGAAAAACAAGCCTCATACTAAGGATGATTATGATCTCGACAATAAGGTTAAGTTTATGCATAATGGTAATTGTAATTCATAAAATATTTTTCAGAGTGATCTTAGCTTTGATCCATCCCTGCTCGACATGTACTGGCACCAATAGTTTTTTGTCATAGTTCCTCACCTGGAGCATCATATTAACCAATTGTTATAGGAAAAAAAACAAACTTAAAACCCTAAATCAATGATGGGAAAGTAAAAACAAACAAAAACCTATGGAATCTGAAGTCAAAACACAGTCAAGAGGTACTCATATAATCATTAAATCGTCAAATGTGAAAGTGGTTATTTCTCCATATTCAAATCTTGATTAATAAAGCCTTTATATTTATCAATATTTTGCGAGATTTTTTAGGTATGTTTTCGTTCTATTTTTGTTCACTAAATTTTAGAAAGGTCACCACAAAATCGTGATTATATAGTAGCCTTTGTTTTAATATATCAATATGAGTTGTTAATTTCGTTTTCATTAAGTTGTTCCTATTTATCCAAAGATGGTATTGGTTTCAATGAAGTGATTATTGTGGATGCCAATCAGCTATCTCAAACCATGTGAGGATGAATTTTTAGTTATTTTATGTCCATTTTTCTCAAGTAGTTAGGATCTGACCAATAGGTCAAAGACAATGGATTGTAATTTTGTTAAAACAATTTTGATTTTGAAAAAATAGTTTGGAACATAGTTAGGATCTCAGGCTTATATATAAACCTTTGAGTTTGAACAGTAAAGTGGGGAGAGAGAGCATTGAAAGAAATGTTGGACAAATATGCAGTGATTGTGGAAACATTTCAAGTCTTTTTGTAAGTGTGCTAATTTGATTTGATTCAATCTAGTAATACTTATATCAGTATTATTTTCAATAGTTACCTTTTTTTTATCATCTTCTTAATTTTCTGTAGCTTGGCTTCTAAGAATTCTGAAGATAGTATATTTTCATTCAGTGACTTGGATCCAGGAATGAACAATAGATTTCATTGCATTTCTTTTTTAATTCATGTTAGTTCAATTTATATTTAACTATATTTGACCATTATCATTCTCTAGTGACTTGTTTCTTGAGGGTGACAATTGATCTTGACATTCCTCTAATCCACATTTCTGTGAATTATTTCTAGGAATTTAAATTATAGAGAAATGTTAATTTTTTTTTATCTAAATTGAACTAATATCTTTGTAGCAATTTCTAATCCATTGTTTTATTTCATTATTGGTTTATCAAAATTCTTCATAAACGAATAACCGAAAGATAGTTTAATTCATAGAAATTGTTACAGCCACCTTGTTATAGACCTTGGCCGAGAAATAATAGTTAGATAGTATTAGTTGATTTCTTTCATATATGATTTATTCTTGATGATTATTGAAGCAAACATTGATTGCTTTGTGCTTGTTTAAAAGATACGAAACTTACATTTTCGTAGTTCTCTATCTTTTACTTATCCACATTAAGAATTATCATTAAATTTAATTTACAATAACATATATAAATTAAAACTT
Source organism: Pinus taeda (assembly GCA_000404065.3). Lineage (NCBI taxonomy): Eukaryota > Viridiplantae > Streptophyta > Pinopsida > Pinales > Pinaceae > Pinus > Pinus taeda. Next base: position 5,887 of record APFE030426500.1, on the reverse strand, counting down.
GTTTGCATTTCGTAATATTATAGTGGAAATAAATATAGTTCATTGTTTGAACCAATTATGTTATGTACCGGCCGTTTGTACCTTGTAGTATATTTCTTGTATTATTTGTATACTATTCATTATATTTTAATTGTTGACGTTATTCTAAATTTTGTACCATATTTTACTAATTATATAAATTGTAGATTGTACTTTATTAATTACTAACTCATAGTTTTAGTCACATTAATAGTTTAGATGTTATGTATATATAATATTAGTTAGTCTTAGGTTCCCCCCTGGTTTTCTTCTTCGCAAGAGGAAGAATCTAAAAGCTAACATAGCCTTAAAACTTGTCAGTAGTGACCATCCCAAATGGCTTGGGATTTTTTAAGAGCCTCGACCCAGATCACATTCCCTTTGTTGACTAGGGTCCTAAAACCTGCGTCAACAAATATTTTATTCAACATAGCCATTGAAATTTTCTTTATGTCCCACATTGTCCACATTATTTTTTTTTTTTAATTTTCAAATGATTTATATAGTATGTACATAGTTGACATTGAAATATTTTATTTATGGCCCACATTGTCCACATTAAAAATGTTTTTTTCGTTTATTAGTATATTTTTAATTACACCTTTATACTAATAAGTAGAAACTGCATACCCATATCCATACTAGAAACTCTCTCTCTCTCTCTCTTCTCTCTCTCTCTCTCTCTCTCTCTCTCTCTCTATATATATATATATATATATATTATATATATATATATATTATATATATATATATTATATATATATATATTTATATATATATATAACTCTGTATGATGTTTTTTATAGTGTTACACGTGTTAAGCATTGGATTACAAATCTCCCTCATATCTTCAATTAAAAAGGAACATATCTCTCTAACATTGAAGTATTTTACTTAATTTAGATATAGATTTAATGTATATATACAAATTATAGATGTGATATTGAATATTTTATTTATAACTTACATTTTTTTTTGTTATTAATGTTTTTTAAATGTTGTATCAACTCCAAATTAGGATATTTATTAAATTACACCTCATTCACAATAACAGGTGAAGATATAAGATTTTTTTAATTTCAATTTATTTATTTTTCTTTAAATAAAGCTGAGAGAGCTGATATGAAATTATGTTATTTAATATGGAAATTGAAATATTTTATTTAGAACTGACACAAAAAAATTACACATCTCTTTCATACTCCATTGTGATATCAATATCATTAATGTTATTTTTTTATGACATGAGTCAACACATTTTCCATAGTGAAGCAATTACACATCTTCCTTATATTGAAAAGTGAAAACAACTATAAATGAAATTCGAAATTATTTACTTCCAATTATTTTATCTCTATGTTGATGATGATGAACATCCACTAAGATATGTAAGATTCATTAGATTTTAATAAAGTAAGATATTAATCAAAATTCTTTAACATTTTAAAATTTTATTTCTATACTCAAAAAGAAGTGATAGAAGCATTCTCAAAACCATAGTTTTTCTCATTTAAAAGGATAGGAAGGTTGGTAGTGTGACAAATATTTTGAAAATTAGATCAAATGTGAGTATAAGAAGGACAATCTATGGTTTTTGAGCTTCACTAGAGATAGAGGAAAGAGTATCAAAAGGGGGGGCTATAGGGTGCCATATTTTCTAGAGATTTGAAATATTTGTTTTCCACTCGCAGTCTGACAATCCCAACACAAGTCACAGGAGAATCATGCAAACAAGTAGACCATGGTCAAATCTGGTGGCCACAAATTGCAACAAAAAATTCAACATGAGGAAGTCAGAGAAATATGGAGATGTGCAATGGAAGCAAACATTCGTCGAGTCTGTGGAACCAAAGGAGATAAAAGCTATGGTTATATATTTTTCACAAGTCAAGAATGCCAACGAAAAACATAATTTTGATCTAGAAAGGAGGAAGTGGAGAGTAACACATTTTGGGGTTTTGTTTTATATGCTCGAAGAAGAGAAATGGAGGTTCTGAGTTGTTGTATCCACTCGAAAAGAAGCATATCTGCAGAAGATACCTCCAAATCCCCTTTTCATGGGTGTGATGGATAACACAAAAACCTCAAAATCCATGCAAGGGTTTCAATTTTTTGTCAAAAATCTCAGTGGCAAATCCATACCATTTTAGGTTCATGAAAAATACAAGGTGAAGGATTTAAATGGATGTATGAACAACATCTTGGAACTATTGTTGTCTTTCAGTGTCTTATTTATGACGGAAAGAAATTGTTTGACTCCTTCCAGTTGAGCGCATACAATATCATTAGGAATTCATTTCTATTTTTAGTTTTGAGACTGTGCAAGGGAGCATTGGGTTCCAAAGGGCCATCTACTTTAGTCTCATAAAAGGACATTACACATGGTAAAGAGCTCGTCTCAACAATCCATTATCAAGCTCATCCAAGACCATACATTGTAGAGAAGATGGAGGAATTTCCTTCTTTGGAGATAAACAACACAAAGGGAAAGTGTCTCTTCACATTCCTATAAGTTAGGGCTATCATCTACAAATTCAATGGATTATGGAAAAATTCTGACGCATTGCATCAATGTATCTTTACAACCTGAACAAAAAATTGTGATATTTATTTATGTTCCAAAGGATATTTCATTGTACAGTTTGATTCCCAGGAAGGTTATGACAAATGTATAGTGGATGGCCCCTAGTTTTGGGGAAGAGTGGGCCTCTTCCTCGTTCCATGGTTTCTGTATTTTGATCCCACTAGCATGGTTCTAAGAAAATGTCAGCTTAGGTTAGGTCGTCACATCTCCATCTCCATTTTTGGCATCAAATGGTCAGTGAAGACATTGGGAATACTCTGGAAAAGTTCATAAAGATGGATAGTGAATTATTATAGAAAGTATTATTTACCTTTGCTTGTCTATGTGTAGAAATAAATCTGAGTAAAGGTCTACCAAATTGTGTTTTGTTGAATCATAGATATTTCTAATGGATCCAAAATTTAGATTCTGAAAACACGCCCTTCAGATGTTGTTCATGTTTTCAAGCAGAGCATCTATAGGATTTGTGCTCACATATAAAAAAAAAATCCAAAAAAAGAAAAAAGCGTAGGCTCGTAAATCCAAAAGTTGGAAGCCATATGAACCCATTTTCTAGGAGGATGAGGAAGAGGAGAAACCAAACCTCAACAAAATTTCTTTATGCGCTAAGGAAAAATAAAGAGATATTTTTCAGTGGCCTCAGTGCTAATATTATTTGAAAAAATGATGTAATATTCAAATGCAATATTTATTTCACTCATCATTGGAATAAATACCAAGGTATAAAGGTGTTGGAGCCATGGATTTGAGCAGGTCACGTGACATTGTAGGATATAAGTGACAAGGAAAAATGTGATGCGTATTACCATAATTGGTTCCTTATTATGAACGTTTTTTGCACAGGCACAATACAATGGAAACTTGGTCTTTTTTCTTCAATGTAGATGAGTATTTTTATACTCCCCAGGAGAAATCACTACAATATGTTTTGAAGGATCTCTCTAGCTATACATAATTAACCATCAACCAATATTCCATATCAAACAAGATTTGCTTGCAAAATAAATTTCATAGTGAATTAGTCAACAACACTTTGTCTAGGTAACACTTGTTTTAGTTTGAGATAATTCAAAGAAAATATTAGTTTATTCCCTTTGGATTTGAAATTGAATATGATAATTTTGTTGTGCAAGGAATGGGGACTTGATAAGTTAGTATTCAAGGATATGAAGAGAGGCATAAGGAGATATTACAAATACAAAATGTAGGTAATAAATGTATACACAACTAATGTTCACATGTTTGAGAGTTTGAGGTTGGTAAAACATAACACGAGAATGAAGGTTTGAGCATATTCTACCATTATCATGACATCATCTCTAGTAGACATAACTGTAGATAATTTTTTAAGGCATCAATGAGAAACAACATGAATTTGGTGGAAGGCACTCGATAGGTATATGATGGTACTACAAATGCTCTTGCTCCATCCATTATAAAATAGAGAGATATATGATGGGATTTAAGCTTGCATCCATACCACATTTAACAACCCATTGTAGTATATTGTTGGAAAATTCTACAAGAAACTTCAACTTATGAGGGAAAAATAATTTCAAAATTTTTTCATTTGAATCCAAAACCCCCTCTACTAGGCATACAATTCTTTGTAATTTCCAAATTTTGAACCTCCTTGTTTACATTTGTGGACTGACTTCATTGTTCTCTTTTAGATGATCCATAAAAACCATTTTAATTTAATTAAATAAAACTTGTGCCTTCTCAAGAAGATCATGTGGTGTACAAAGACCAATATTCATTCATGCTAAGTGTACTATGTTAAAACTTGATATTTGTTCCCAAATTGGGATTTCTCACCATGAGCTCATTTCAACCTAAACAACCCATGATTAAATTTAATGTTACATACTTAAAATCAACATTTGTTATGAAAATGAATATATATGCAATGACTCTTTCCAAATTCTACAATTAAATTAAATGCATATTCACATCTAATTATATAAACATTTTAAGTTATAACTTTTATATTACCAATTTCATATAAAGAAGAATAACATAACATAATATATACAACATCGTTTTACATAGAAATAAGTATAGTTTCTATCATGTTTAGTAATGTACACAATGCTAATTTGATACATAAGACATGGTTATCTTTGACTTACTACTGTATTGACTTAATATCCATTCTATGTTATGGATTGATGATTGTGGCAACATCAACAATGTATATAAATATTTCTTAAACAATGTACTTATAAAGTGTAAATCAATTGGTTTGTTTTGGGGTTTACACTTCCTTAGGTCACCAATTCAAATATCATAGGAAGGGGTTGATAGTGGGAGCCACCTATGAGGGATAAAAATAGTCCCACGAAGTGTCTATGTTTGACTGAGCCTCACACAATCCTAGTGACGACATCCCATAGGTGGGAAGAAATTATTCCATCCATCATTGGGGCTGGTCTTAGACTAGTGTCATCCTATATATAAAAGTATTTCTCAAACAATGTAAAAAACATATCTAGGATTGAACAACATTTCATAATGGAGTTTCCCGAATTAAATATACAATCTTCCTACCTATTAAAAATCGAGGTATCAATTTTCATCATAAAGTACTTCATTATTAAGAATTGTATATAGTATATAAAATATTTCATTATTAAGAATTGTATATAGTATATAAAATACTTCATTATTAAGAATTGTATATGTTACACATTTTCATTGACTCATTTGCAATAGTATATCTAGATGACATACTAATTTTCAATCATAAATGGAAAAAACACATCACATGTGACACAAGTACTAAATACCTTAAGGAAGAATTAGTTGGCCACCAATTTGTAGAAACATGATTTGCGGAGATATTGCTGATATATCTTGGACACATGATTGATGGAGGGCTAAGGGTAGATCTAGAAAATATTGTAACCATCACCCAATGGCACATTACCGCTAATGTGATAGAGGTCATGAGTTTCATGGGAATAACACAATACTTAAGTAAGTTCATTGCAAACTTCTCAATAGTCACAACATGGTTGCACACCTTGACCACCAAAAGAAAGAGATTTCATTAAAGTAAGCCACAACAAGAAGCAAACTAAAAAAAAGTGTTACATTGCTTTCTTAATCATACTAAATGTGTTATAGCCCTTTGAAATAAAAACAAATACTAATAAATATACATTAAAAAACAATACTCAAATAACAAGAATTATAGATTATTATTTACCATTGTTTCATAAATTACCAAATTTTTAAATCATTTTAATACCTTAATATTAAATAATATGAAAATATATTCAT
>APFE030426488.1:66803-83086 GCA_000404065.3 Pinus taeda | reverse complement strand
GAGTTTTACTTGCACAACCTTGTGCTAGACCAGGAAACTGATTTAAATCCTGGCCCTTTTGTTGGTGATATACAATTCCAAGCCTTTATCTCATTTGGGGTTAATCATCTGAAATGGCTCAAAGCTTATAACACCTTTCAGAGACAAGAGAATAGCCTAGATTTATGGGTACGAGCTGAACCTAGAGACCCAGTGACGCTATGGAGAGAGCATAGGAGTCTTATGAGGATCCTAGGTGTCATCGAGATATTAGGACCCATGCACGAAGACTTGATCTGAAATAGTCTGGAATATTTCCTAACTATTAAAGACCTTGCCATCGATGCTGCAAAATTTCGATACCGGACCTCTAACCCAAACATCCAGCTCAGGGAACCATTCAAATACGAGAATTTTGAGCTGGCTGCCAGCCGATTGAGCCTCTATGGGGAACGGATTCTACAAGCAGGGCCATCCTGGTTGGGGTGTCGATTTCGCAGTCCAATTATTTGGCACCCTGCACCCAGATATCAGGCCTTATATGAGATGCCTACAGATCAAATAGATCAGTTCTTTGATAATCTAGTTGCTCATCACGGTTGTCGGCCTCCTTGCGAGATCCATTCTCTGGCCTATTCTCTCACTGCCTTGCATGTCAACTATAATGTTTTCATGAGGCCATGAAACAGGGTAAGCAGGGGGGTGTGTGGAGCACTTGGAAGGTATGCTTTTGACAAGCAATCTAGTGGTTTTTCAATAATAATTATAACCTTTTCTGCATTATGAATTCAAAGAAGATAAAGGATTTTGATAAAATGTGCAAAAATAGACAAAGGGAGCTCAAGTGCTAATAATTGACGTTTTTCTATGCAGGAAGATGTGGAAGCAAGGAGTTGCCATCCAAAAGCGAGAAGCAGAGGGAAAATAACTATTGTCCCTCCAGTGGGGAACCGAATGTGAACAAGATCAAGCAAAATCAGAGTTGAATAATCCAGGAAAAGAATGCAGGATACCAAATCGGCGAACGCAAGAAAGAAAAGAGAAGAATTAAACAATTAGTGAATCCCTCAGGATCTTTGATCCTGAGGGATCGCTGCTTTAACTTATCTTTGATTATCTATATACCTCCGTCATTTATTTTATATAAAGGCACAACGCCATTGAGCATAGGGACGACTGTTTTATAATTCTAAGTTTCAGAACAAACTGTGATCATTGAGTCTCACTGAGACCTCATTTTGTTATACTTTTGTTGATGCGATTAATATAAAAGACTTGGTGTTCATTTCGTCTCTGCGTCTGGAGTAACCTAAGGCACTGTACCATTGGCAGCTAAGGGCCCGGCTCCGAAGGAAACTTGCTTTTGTATCTTTATACGGTGATTTGCGTGTGGTTTGTTTCTCTTTATTATTTAGTAATCTGATACATATTTCATATGATATGCTATGCTCTGTTATAATCAACATCTGAATGATTTCTCCATATAATGTCTCTGCACTGTACAATTGGATCTATTCAAGGCTGATTGCATCTTTAATCAGTTATTTCTGTAACAGAATGTTGGTATGAATGTTATTGTCACTGGATCCATGTGAAACGATATTTGGGGGACTTGAAAGCAGTGTTAATCTGTTTGGAAACATAGTCATATCATTCATTATTCTCAGATTTCTATATTAGTATAGACATGTACATACGGGTGATGGTTGCTGTTCCATAATTCGTCAAGGATTGTTGTTCCACTTTATCACTGTTGTTCCATTTTATTACTGTTGTTCCATTTTATTACTGCTGTTCCATTTTATTACTGTTGTTCCATTTTACTGTTGTTCCATTTATTGTTGTTCCATTTCCAGTTTGCTGTTCCATTTTACTTTCTGCCGTTTCATTTACCTACCTTTGTTGTTTTGGTGTGAGAGAAGGCCTAAGGCTGTAGTGAGCCTCAGCAAGACGCTGCTTAGCTTCCAGACCTATAAGTCTATGCTCTAATTTCCTTTCTTTATCAGTTTCTAGAGGGATGGGTTATTGCTTCCGTACCCTTGACTGATCAATTGTCTTGTGTGATTCTATCTTTTGGGTTAATTTAGTTACAGCTTAGCATCTGTTTTCTTTTGAATCTTCTGAACACTATACTACTGAGCATTACTCGGACAAATAGCCTCAGATTGAGCTACTCTTTGCAATAACAAAATGTTCCCAGATTGACTTATTAATGTGGGATAATTAGAGGTGTGAGAGACCCTAGTTATAGCTCTACACTTATAAGCCTACATAGCATCCCTATATGTTTCATTGCAAGTATTATGTTATAGCTATTGCTAGAAGCTTCCATTTCTCCTATAAATTAGGATAAGACACAATGTTTTTCCTTAAGAAATAAAGTATTTTCTTCTTTCTTCAATTTTGTCGATCTCTTTTGTTGAGAGTTTTTGGATCTTATAGTTTGATCCATGGGTGTTTTTGCACTCTTATAAGTAGAAACCAACTTTAATAATAACAAATGATACATAGTTGATAAAGAGACCAAGAAAACTATTGTTGTTAGTCTAGGTGATCATGGACTATTCAAATTGGTCAACATTTGGTTGATCAGGAAGCATGCACTTGTAGTAAATGATGAAACCAATACATTATGTCATTAGTGGTGAACATATTAGCTTGACATACATTTCTTAGTGATATCTAGGGAATTTGGTATAGGAACTTTCTAACACCCAACAATATAATAAACGTGTATGTGCCTATTAGTTAGGAAAGGAGAAATGAGCACCACTAAATGAAGGACAAATTTAGAGAGAAAATAAATTCCTTCTCTAATTCAATTGCAACATTTATGAACTAATGCACAATGTTTTACTCATTGGCACTAGGTATAATTGTAACATTTGTGAACTAATGAACAATGCTTTAGTCATTGGTATTAGATATTTTATTCAATATGTTGATGATTAAAGGTTCAAGTGAGGTTGGCATGAAGGTGCCAATTCTTGGCTAAATATTTGAGGTATTTATGAATATATATCTTTAAAATAATATTAAAATGTTATTCATGTAAATTTAAGAAGAATTTATGGCATGATAAATAAGAGAAAATTAATATACTACAGGAAGGTGATCAACTGTTTTAATATAAAAATTCAAAAAGTATCTCTATATTTTATTTGTGCAATGAAGAAAATAAATATTGCTAAAGTAAGAACAAATTCTATTTATTTCCATAAAGAAAGGAAGTGTTGATAAATTCATAAAATGTCTTGCACCCAAAAAACATTATAACACTAAAAAAGTTGAAGATGAAAAAAATATCTCTAAAAATGGATGCATACACCCTTAATAAATATCAATTTCAATACATTTGTTACAATACTAATATTTCAAACCTGTTACCCATCAAACATAATTTGAAAATCCCTCTTAAGAGTTTTTATCTTACTCAATCCAAGTGATTCCTTATTGATGTCAATAAACTATAATAACCACCACCATCATTACCATTTTAATCAAATAAATTTAAACTCAAATAAATTTGTGTATGAACTAATTTCTTTCTATTTTACTTCAACCACTTTTGTTTAATGATTATAATAATGGTTGTTAATATTCACTAATATTAAATTTTCAATTTCAATAAAGTAAATTTAAACTCAAATAAATTTGTGTATTAATTACTTTCTTTTTATTTTGCTTCTACCATTTTCGTTTAATGATTATGATGATGGTTGTTAATATTCACTAATATTGGAAGAGCTCTGAGCATGGAATATGGCATTCTAGGGTTTAACCCAATTTCTAAGATGATGTTCTGCTCTGAGCACGGTGCCCCTAATCCACCAACCCTACCGCTCCTGACAGCCATACAAGACAGCTAATCGTTCAGCCCCAATGGCAACCCCGATGGGGGAGGACTCGGGGCCTCGCCCCATGGTGAACCCTGTGCTTTTGGCCAAGAATAGATTTGACAATGCCTTTGCTTCGCAGATCCAAACAGATCAACATACAAGTGATTTGCATAATGAACCACAGGGTACAAAAGATATACCCGCAGACAGGCAGCAAAATGTAGTTTGCGATCATGAGGTGCCCAAAGTAACCTCTGCGACCTGCAAACCTGTAGCTACAGAACGACCAAAGATTAAGTTTCCCAATCAAAGAATCAACACCCAAATCCAATACATGAAAGATTATGCCCTTATTGGGAAATTCATTAGGTTTTGGCCAACAGAGAAAGCATTACAGGGCTGGATAGTAGCCAAATGGAAACCAAAAGGACACATCAATATAAAGCTAGGACCAAAGGGGTTCTTCACAATGATATTCAACTGCATAGAATATTGCAACAAGGTCTTAGATAACAACCCTTATTTCTTCAACGCGGTAAGGCTTTATCTACACGACTCGATCGAACAATTCAATCCAAACAAAGAAGATCTAAGCTCAGCACCAGTTTGGATCCCACTATATTCCCTACCGCTGGAATATTGGGATGAGGAGTCCCTAAAATATATTGGAAATAGCTTGGGAGAGTTTATAAAAGTTTCAGAAGAAACCAAACACAGAAGGTACACCTCCTATGCTCGCATCTACGTCTACATGCATTTGAAAAAAGCTCTTCCAGACTCGGTAAGTTTATTTCATGATGATTTCAAATAGATTCAGACATTAGATTATGAGCATGTCCCATTTAGATGCAGAAAATTTCATGCTCATGGACACCTATTCCAAGACTGCCCATTAATGCTCAGCCCCCCCCCGCCTCCAACTTCCCCCCCCCGTACACCGCCTCTGGATAACTAATAAGGATGGCTATACTAAAGTGGACACTTAGAAAAGGAATCATAAAAGCCTACTTCTCAACCCAAAAATCCCCCTCCTAGCAATCCTACTCCCTCCACTAGCAATAGCTTTGATGTTTTAGCTCAGCCTAATACAGTGGTATCTGAGCCCCCCAATCAACCCTCTTATGAGTTTCCCAATCAGCCCTCTATTACCCCTCTTTTGGATTCGTCTCCTGACCATATCCCCGAGCAATCCCTAGTTCTCCCCTCTACCGCTTCCATTAAAGATTTGGCCTGGAAACCGAATGGTATGGACATCGATACGCTTCTGATTGATCCCAAGCATGCAGTGAATATCATGGTCAAGAGTAGTGGACTAAAGAAGATGGATGAAGAGCCTGAAAGCATTGACATAGGAGATTTGGACATTTTTAGCCTTGAGAAAGCATGCAAGCAAAAACAATTTGATAGGATCCCCGGTAAGATAGCTAGAAAGTCTAGAGGTCATCCTATCCAAAGCACATCAACAACAATATCTAGGAATACAACCAGGAAGTCAGTGGGATGGAAAAAAATTGTTCAAGGATACCAAGAAATGTGGGAGAAAGATAGATCTACAACAAACCATCCTCATTGGGGAAATGCTGGTAGAATCTGGAAGATATTATAAACTCACAAAGTACTACAGGCCACTCCCCAACCCTAACCCATGAAGCTCACATCATGGAATTTAAGAGGGCTAAACGACCCTGGGAAATATAGAATGATAAAAAAATTGATACAGAAGGAGAAACCTCATATCTTCTTTATGCAAGAAATGAAATGTAATAGTACTTTTCTCAACACCATTCTTTCAAAAGCATGGCCTGGTAGTCACACAATGATGGTGGATGCTATGGGAGCCTCAGGAGGATTAGCAATAGCATGGAATGCACAGGTCATTGAGCTCATAGACTTTCATGCTAACCATCACTTCGTTCAAGCTGACTTCCACATCATAGGGACCAATGTTCATGGTCACCTTACCAATGTTTATTTCCCTCAAGCTGCTACAGACAAAACCACAACTCTGGATATGCTCACACTGCTCAATGCCAATTGAACCCATCCACTCTAGATTACGGGGGGCCGACTTCAATATGATCACTAAATTAGAGCAAAAATTACAAGGCCGAATCAGACTGGACAATGAAAGTGAGTACTTCAAGAGGTTCATTCAAAGCAATTGGCTAATCGATCTACCCTTCAACCATGGAATCTACACCTGAAATAATAAAAGATCTGGTCCTCATCAGATTACTTCAAGGCTAGATAGATTTTTGATCTCAAACAATGCTATCCACCTGGGAGGAGATCTCTTAGCCTCTATTCTACCACATCCAAGATCGGACCATTGGCTCATTTCACTTCAGTGGCAAAGACCAGGACACTCCACAAGAAAACCCTTCCGCTTCAAATCCTTCTAGTTGACCCATCCAGGTTTCAAAGATTTAGTTCAGCATGCATGGAAAAGCTTTCTTCCCCCTGTAGGATGCAAAATGTTTCAATTTCAGCAAAAGCATAGGTTCCTAAAAGCTCAAATCAAACAATGGAACCACGCTACCTTTGGAAATATTTTTCAAACTCAAAGAACCCTTGCTCAAGAAATGGAGAAACTCCAGCAAACCATCATAAAAGGAGGAAGTTCTTAAGCCCTCAACGAATAAGAAAAGAATCTACAGACTCAAATCACAGAAAGAGAAAAACAAGAGGAAATCCTTTAGAAACAAAAATCACAAATAAGATGGTTAAAGGAAGGCAAGAGGAATACCAAATTCTTCCATCACACTGCCATCCAAAGGAAAATGCATAACAACATCACCCAAATTAACAGCTAGTAGGGAGATCGATTGGAAGATCCTAGGGATATTGAAAAAGGACTCCTCAGGCACTTCAAATCAGTCCATCAAGAACCTGACATCAATAGATAGCCAACAATTGACAAGATTCTCCCTCACATCCCAAAGGTGATCACAGAGGAACACAATCAATTGCTACTTTGTCTAATAACCTTCCAGGAGGTGGATTCAGCTATGAAACAGCTTCAGGAAGGAAAAGCACATGGCCCAGACAACCTTACCTCCACATTTTTCCACAGATTCTAGGATATTATCAAATAGGAGGTCTAGCAGGTAGTTGAAGAGTCCAGAACATTTCATTGGGTGCTACCCTCTTTGAATGCAACATTTATCAGTCTCATTCCCAAGGAGGATCACTCTAATACGGTGGACAAATTTAGGCCTATAACCATTTGTAATGTCATCTACAAAATCATCTCTAAAGTTATAGCTTCCCGTTCGAAGCCGTTGCTTCCCTTGCTCATCTTGCCAGAACAATCGGGCTATGTTGAAGGAAGGAAAATCAGAGATGGCATCATCCTCACCCATGAGATCATCCACTCTCTCAAGCACCATAAGAAAGAAGGTATGCTTCTAAAAATTGACCTCTCAAAAGATTTTGATAAATTGAGTTAGGTGTACATTAAATTGATGTTAATAGCCTTTGGTTTCTCACATGTTTGGGTTCAATGGATCATAAGCTTAATCTCCTCAGCTTTCTCTTCCATTTTGGTTAATGAAATTCCCTCCACACCCTTTTAGCCCTCACGAGGCATCCGCCAAGGGGATCCCCTCTCCCATTTTCTTTTCATTCTAATGGCTGAAGGGTTGGGTAGAACCGTCAAACATGCCCTCCAAGAGCATCATCTTAGAGGTATATCCCTTCATAATTCCCCGACCATTACTCACCAGCAATTCGTGGACAATAACATGCTATTTGGGCATCCCTCGGTCCAAGAAGCCCAGAAATTCAAGTCCCTCCTTGACGATTTCTCAGTAGCCTCTGGAGCAAGCATCAACACCGTTAAATCCTAGATCTTATTTCTTCATACTCCCTCCTTAACTCAAACCTCCATAGCCCGCATTCTAGGCTTCTATGTCACTTCTCTCCCCTCCAAGTATCTTGGTGCCCCCTTAACTAATTCTTCTCTCAAGCACTCCTCTTGGAATATGCTCCTCGATAAGCTTGAATCCCGACTAGCCTCGTGGACCTTCAGAGCCCTAAACATGGCAAGCCAACTAATCCTCATTAAAGTTGTATTGCAATCTATGCCTCTTTATCTCTTCTCTGTTTTAGCAGTGCCTAAATGGGTTCTCAAAAAAATGAAAGATCTTCAAAGGAACTTTCTATGGGGATTGGCAAGACAATCACAAATGGGCACTGGTCAAATGGGCGATAGTTTGCCTCCCAAAAAACCTTGGGGGAATCAGTCTTCGAGACCCTCAACACAATAACATAGTCATGGGATCAAGAATCTGGTGGAAGTGGCTTTCAATTCCGCACACACCCTGGGCAATCCTATGGAGGCCCAAGTATGCCAACCATAGATTGACTGAAGACTTAATCAGACTCACAGATAGAGGTAAGGCCTCCCTAATTTGGAATTCGGCTAGATTGCATCAAACTATTATCCATCAGCACAACTTTTGGGAAATAAGAGATGGCCACAGTGCTCATTTTTGGATGGACTCATGACAGCAAAGACCTAGACTCAACAACCTAATCTCACTTCCACAATCAAATTACAATGGAGCTCATCGCTGGGAAACGGTCAACTAATATTGAATTTCCACCCTCGATCAGGGATATAGACAGTGGCGCAAAGCAGAACACATCATTAGGTAGGGTATCGAGATTATGTATAAGGAGCTGGACACAGATCTAACCAATAGGAGAATCAGATTCTCTAAAGAAAAGGACATCCTACGTTGGGGATACAAACCACGTGGAACCTTCACCACACAAGAGGCCTACAACCTTATGATCAATACATAGACTAACAAGGACCCTCTTTGGAACAAAGTGTGGTATCCTAAAACCTGGCCCAAGGTCTCCACATTCCTATGGCTGCTCTATCATAAAACAATACTTACTTGGGACAACTTAAGGAAAAAAAAAATCATGGCCCCTCAAGGTGTCCTAATTGCAAGATATAGGAGGAAACTATACAGCACCTCATGGACACCTGTTATTTGGAAAACAAACTTTCGGGAGAAAACAATTTTCAAATATCAGAAAGATGGTCGAGGAAAAGAAGACATCACCAAAACCATCTGTCACTTGGCTAAAAACCCATACAAAAGTCCCCTGCTTAACTCCTTATGGACAATCGTTCCAGGCCTACTCATCTGGACAATCTAGAAGGAAAGGAATTGACGTATCTTTAGGAATGAATCCACCACCATAGAGATCATATGGAGCAATCTGTGCAGCAACCTTCAGGAAACTCTAGCACTCCAAACTTGGAATGATGATGACTTTCCCATTGATCCAAAAGAAAGGACTATATGGATAAATTGGAATATCAGGCTCATCCAGACTCAAGAGCAGCCCAATAGATCCGTCCCTACCCACCACTCTTCCAACAAATGGTGCCCTCCACCTCCAGGATTCACCTAGCTAAACTTTGATAGCGCTTCTAAAGGCAATCCAGGTCAGGTTGGACATGGAGGAATCTTTAGGGATCACTATGGCAAACCTTTGCTCATTTACCTAGGCACATCAAGATGGGATACGAAAAACTCGCATGAACTGGAAGGATTGTGGCAAAGTCTCAAGCTCGCTCAGCAACATGGCTACTTTACCTTAATAATCGAAGGAGATTCACAAATCCTTATCAACATAGCCCTTCAAATCATTCAGGGAACTCTAGTAAACAAGCTATCCTGTAGCTAGAGGTTTGCAACTCATTTGCAACTCATTGAGCATTGGCTTGCAACTAATCGAGCAATTGCCTTGAAACACATCAAGCAAAACAACAATAAAGTGGCCAACCTCTTAGCCAATTTAGGGGTGGCAAGTAATGAAACTCTATACACAAGTTTGCATGAAATTATAAGAGATGCCACACACCAACAAGAATACACCACACTGGTGCAAATGGATGTAGCATCCCCTGATGCGGGTGGTAGATAAGCATTTATGGCAGGTGCACTGTCGGACAAGCAGGTGGATGAACCACATGGTAACCTATGCTTTCCCCTATGCGAATTTAAGGCAGGCCACCGCCCATCGGCCTGCATCATCATTCCATGGTGAGGATCGAGACATCCCCTGCATTTATAAAAATATGGAGTTTAACCCTCTACAAGTTTCCATTCAGCCTCTGAGTTGTTCTTGCCACCTCATAGCAGTATAGCCTAGCCTTCGTACCACAATGGGTAGATGTTGCATACTCCTCTGCTACATTGACTTGGGAAATGGTCTTCACTTCTCTCAGTCCATTCATTACGCCTTGCAAATTGAGGGATCATCCCTTGTCTGTGGTCCGGTCTCTAATCCACCAGTTCCTCACAATTCTACCACCATTGTTCTCACCCTGCTCCCTGCCCCTCTAGCCCATCTCTCACTGCAACTTCCAACCAAGATAACCATGTGTCAACGCCATCGCATGAAATATAGGAGAAGTGGTAGTTGGGAAGTTGACATCCAACCCCCGTCTCTGCCTCCATTTGTTTCGACTTCCCCTTCAATCTCCCTGCCTCCAAGCCCTTCCTCTTCCCGCTTCTAGGGTAGATATCTGGATACTCACAATGCCTGAGGTCGAGCTGGTACCCGTGGGGTTTGTCACACTGAGGTAACCACCTAGCACTCCAATTTCACTGCTTTGTCCCAGTAGGTTCAATTCTGGTTTCTCTACTCAATGGACAGACCGATAATCATCGCTAGAGTCTTGATGGATTTCAAGGAAGTTACTGGCTCATGCGCAGATCCAGAACAAAACCCTGAGCTGCACCGGGTCCCTCTTTTCCTCGTCAATATTCAAGGGGAGCCAAGCTTCAGCCACCCATCGAAAGACATGGACCATCCATTTAGTAGCAGATAGAAGACTCCGGGAGGCAATGCCAACAACAAAGACAAAGGCAAACAAGTGGAAGTTCATGGGCCACAGGACACTACAAATGGCAGACAGGTAGCGGAAACGAACTCATGAGAGTATGGCTGGGGTCCGATTTTGGAAGAGAAGCCACCATCCTAAGACAACTTGCAGCCAAATGACACAGGTCACGTGTCAAGCTCGGGTTCTCAGTTTTGTCTTTTTAGCTTTACATAGGTTAATTTTCGCTAATGATATTGAATTTTACTGCGGTCAATATTGGCAGACTACTTTCAATTTTTCAGCCTTTTCACAGTGCTATATTTTAGTATTAAATTTTGAGTTCTAGAACTGTAGCCCCTACGTGGGTAGGATGAACCTTTCTTTATCTCGTTCTCGAACTGGTTTCCCCATTTGGGGCAGTTTTGATTTCAAGTCTTCTTGTTTAACATGGTCAAATGGTTGATCTAGTCCCATGGAGGCTGGGGCCTCACTATACATTATTTTTTCATAATAGAATAGTTTTACATAGAAAAAATTATTTCATTAATATTAAATTGTTTTAAATTAATAAATATTTATTTAGAATAATTTTATAATTAAAAAATTTAAAACATTAATTGCAACTTGTAATGTTTTAATATTTGATTTTATTAAACTAAAGTAAAGATAAATTAATAATTATTCATTATAATATGTAAAACCAAAACAAAAACTAAAATAATTAAATTATAAAAGTAATATAAAATTTATAATTATAATTCACTAATAGGCCTATATATATGAACTTTAGATGGAAGGATGGTTGTTGATATTTTTTTTAATTGATGGTCTAAATTGATTCTTAAGGGAATATGTTCAACATATGCTTTTTCTTAATTTTCATCAATAGTGTATTACATATTTTTTTAGGTTGCATTGAATTTAATAAATTAAAAAAATTATAATCATGCTACGTGGCTGCCCACCCACCAATTTCCTAAGGATTTGAGATTATTCCAATTCTAATAAATTCTTCCATGTTGATATTATTGCAATTCTAATAAGTTATTAATTATTATTTATGATATTCATTATATGTAAACAAATTTTATTTAGCAAAATGGTCCATTAATTTTAATAAATTAAAAAAATTAGATTCATGCCACGTGGCTCCCCACCCACCAATTTCTTAGGGACTTGAGATTATTCCAATTCTAATAAGTTACTCCATGTTGAGATTATTTCAATTCTAATAAGTTCCTCATTATTATTTACAACATTGATTTATATATTAGAAACTTTTATTTAGCAAAATGATCCATTAATTTTAATAAATTGAAAAAATTAGATTGGTGCCAAGTGGCTCCCCACTCGCCACCAATTTCCTAGGGATTTGAGATTATTCCAATTCTAGTAAGTTCCTCCATATTGAGATTATTTCAATTTTAAGAAGTTCCTCAATATTATTTATAACATTCATTTATATATAAGTAAATTTTATTTAGCAAAATGGTCCATTACTTTTAATAAATTTAAAAACCTATATTTGTGCCACGTGGCTCCCCACCCACCAATTTCCTAGGGATTTGAGATTATTCCAATTCTAACAAGTTCCTTGATGTTGATATTACTCCATCTCTAATAAGTTCCTCATTCTTATTTATATATTCATTTTTATATAAGAAATTTGATTAGCAAAATAATCTATACTTTTTATAAATTATAAAAATATATTATTTCCACGTGGCTCCCCACCCACCAATTTCCTGGGGATTTGAGATTATTGGAATTCTAATAAGTTCCTCCATGATAAGTTCCTCATTATTATTTATAACGTTCATTTATATATAAGAAAATATATAACAAGGTATTTTCATATGTCTTCCTATGGTGCAAAAAAATTCCATCCATTCTAGTGTTAAGATGTCCCTCAACATGTTCAAGATCATATTGCGTACTCCAATCTTTTTCTCACGCTAGAAAAATGTGGGCTACAAGTTGTGTGGTCTTCTTTAGTTAGTAACAAAGTTTTCCATATCATATATAACAAGGTATTTCCCTCTATATATCAACATACATATACTTGTATGTTGCCATAGGTGTCTGATATTGGAAAACTTAACATCGACAATCTCTATGAGAAGTTTGGGCATTTGATATTGGATCACGAGGCGATTGGATCAAGAGGTCAACTTACAGGACCTTGACTCTCTTGACTCTCGAGAGGAATATGTGTCACCCCACACATTAGGAGTATAAGGTGAGTAGATCAAGAGGCCAACTTACTGGACCTTGAGTCTAGAGAGGACTATGTGTAGCTGCATAAATGAGGAGTACAAGGTTCGACCAACTCATGCCAAGAATATCCACAATAACAATTATGTGTCAATTATAAATGTAGTAACTTAATGTGGTTATGTGTCAGACTATAAATTTAGTAATTTAGTGTGGCTTAGATTTTAATGATTGGAAGGAATGTTCTATGGAATATTGCTTTACTTTTCAAATAAAAATGTATAAAAGTAGCTTAGCTATAAATTTGATTTGTCCTAGGGTTTGAGTATTAGTGTAGAATTAGGTAAGGTAGCATGAATTAATTTGTGCTCTAAAATTAGTTAGCATCATTCAATAAGAGTTTAGAGTGATATAATTTCTTCATATGTATTTTTTATTTTAAATGCAAAATAAAATAAAAAAATGTTTGCATCTCAAAGATAAAATTGACAAAAAAGATATAGCCCAACTATAAAATAATAACATTACCAGAAATGCTTGAAATATTTTAACCATGAAAATTTATTTCTTTTCATTGTACATATTAGTTGACATTGAAATATTTTACTTAATATGACATTAAAATATTTTAATTATGAAGTACATTATTTATATTACTAAGTTCCATAACAGGTTCATGCATGATTAATAAATTATGAAATTTAGAAATTATGGTTGATGTTTTGAAATCTTTTTTTATTCTCAGATTAGATGCTTCTATGATTTATGATGTAATGCTCAAATCTTCGAGAGAAATCACATAGAAAACAAAGGGTGTTTCCAACCTAAATCTAAGTTCATCATAAGACTAGGGTGAGGAGCAAGATCAACTAACCACTAATATATATCTTAGAGATGCAATGGTAAATTACCAATAGGCAAACAAAAAACAATGTTAAAACAAAAAAATCAATTTATTTATTAGTTATTTTGAATTTTATTCTATTTACAATTTTAATTATTTAGAAAAATGATAGACTTTAACAATTTCTATTAATTTATTAGATGATCCTAACAATGTATTAATATTTCAATTTCTATTAATGTGTTTTTACTTTTAAAATTTGAAATGCATATATTGTTAAATTGTTATAAGTAAATAGATCAAGTAAAATATATAAATAGTTTTTTAATATTAATAATACAATATTAATTATTATTAATATGGTTCTTATATTTATATTAATATTATTGATAATAACATTAATTCTTAATATTATTGAGAATTGATACATGTGTTTGATATGGATTTATGGGCATTATCAACCACATTTATTAATGTGGTTGTGCTAGTTATAATTTATAATGCTCAACAGATGTAGACTAGATAGAATGTAGAATAGATAGCGATGGGATATATTGTTAAGTCACATTTTGATGTAAAAGTCACTCGTTGACAAAAATCTAAAGATATTACAAGCTAGTATATTAAATAATCTCAAATACTTAAATGCCTTGAATCATAATTACTCCTTTAACTTTATATATTTTTTTATTTTATATGTATTGTTTTGTTAAGTTAAAAATGATTATTTCGTAATTACTCCTTTGACTTTTTGTATATATATACATATATATATATATATATTTGTTTGATCTAGAATAATAAATAAAAGGAGAATTTTCGTAAAAGACCATGGACGTAAAATGCCCTAATATTTGGAGAAGCCAAATTTTAATAAAAGCTTGACAGCTGTTGACATGAATAACTTGGTTGACGAAACATAGTTTCCATATGCCTATCATAATTTCCGTACAAGATTAGAAGAATTTTATAAAAACTTAACGAGTGATTTGAGTAGAACATGTAATCTTGACGAGTGATTTGAGTAGAACCTGTAATATTAAGAAGTTTTATTATATAATTTAATATAGAATATTTTAAATACTCCTATTTAATAGGAGTTATTTAATAAGAGTGGAGAGGGATTAATGTTTTTTAAGTTTTTTAAAGTGTAAAATATAATGTCTTATTTTCATCGTTAAATTGTATTTTTGAACATAACGAAACTATATATAAACCTAAATACCATTTTTAAATTATAATTATATATATATATATATATATTATATATATATATATATAATATAAATAATGAATGATGTTGATATTCACATAAATAAGATTAAATACAAATTTTAACTATACAATTTTTTTTTCTTTATATATAAATATATATGAAGTTGATGTCTACATAAATTAGTTAACATAGATGTTCAAATAGTTTATTTAAATCTTTTGTTGAAATATTTTTTTTTCTAATTATTTTACACATATTCATTTTTTTTAATTAAGCCAATACTGATTTTACTTTAGAACATAATTTTTTCATTTTCAATTTGCAAACCTACACATACCCTTGTAAAAATGCAATGAACTTTTTAAAAATTAATTATTGACATTAATAAAGTAAATGGTAAATAAAATTAAAAATAAAAGTGAATGAATTTTAATTATATAAAAATTGTAATAAAATGGATTATATTAGTAGATAATCCCTACAACGTTAGGGAGATGCAGTGACATATTATTTATGATTTATAGCTCTAAAATATCTCTTTATATAGAGATTTACCAAATACAAAAGGATTGAGATTTTTAGCGAATCAAGAAATTCACTTGTTGACAAGTTCTTTATTAATGAAAAGTAATTATTTTCAAATTTACTTGGGAATCTTAATTCTTTAACCAATTTGGCTTGGGAATCAACAAATTTGTTGTGATGTTATCACAAGCAAAACCATTCAATATTATATTTTATTTTTTGGACCAAAGTTCTGATTCTACTAAGAACGACTTCTAAAGTAAGACATTTTTCCTTTGTTCCAAATGGAACGTGTCTTTGGATGAAATGTATAAACTAAAAATGTCTTACAAAGACCATATGCATCTGCAAAATAGTTAAAAAGAACACTTAGTTATTTTCTTTTTAACATAAAACAAAATTTTGGAGAATCAATAACTTTAGAGAGAAGATGCTCCATAACTAACTTCAAATGAAGATCAACTCTTGTTATTACACCAAATATAACTATTTCTCTTAGTTAATTTCTTTCTAACATGAACACAATTTTTTAGAGAATTAATAAGTTTGGACAAAATATGCTCAATAACTAACTTCCAGTGAAGATTGACTCTCCCTATTACACCAAATACAATTATTTCAAAAGTGTCATAAACTGGTTTAGTTAGAACATGTCTCCAAGACTTCCCACATAGCTAGAAATGAATTATTCACCAAACTACTAAAATTAATATCTTTTGACTAAAAATAACTGTTAATTTCCATGCATACTATATTTCAATTATTTATTTAATTATAAAAACTAATCGACATTTACTTTTATTTTTATAAATA
>APFE030426488.1:12183-65949 GCA_000404065.3 Pinus taeda | reverse complement strand
TCTCTAGCAGATAGGGACTCTAATTGATGAAAGTCAGTTTCAAGTTTGAGTGGAATGATCAAATGATAGCTGTTAGAGGGCCTATTGTTTGGAACAACTGCACCCCTTGAAGGTCGTGACCTTCACCTCCATTTTTTTCTTTTCTAACTTCCGCAAACCTCCTTGGGTTGGAGTAGACATTACAAGTGCTCGCTAGATCTCTTCATTCATTCTTGGATTTTCCTGATTTGAAAACTTTCATAAATATGATGGCATTTGAAGCCTTCGTCTCCTTTTATTTAGGAATCTTCTCCGATTGCATTGATGGCCCTGGGGTTCTTGATGTTTCATGATTTTGTCCCTCGTTTTCTATGTTTTCTTGTGGATTTTGGGTTTCCTCATTAAGAGGTGGGATTTATTTCTTGATCGTCCTCTTCGTCTTCAGGTTATTGCTCTGGAAATTGCCATCCCTTGGGTTTCTTTCTTTGTTTCTTTTTCCTTCTTGAGTCTTTCTTGGCCACAAGACATATATTTTGTAGATGTCCTATTTGTTGACATATTCGACACCTAAATGTAGTGTTTTCAAAGTCTAAAAGCTCTATCCATCATTGTTGTTTATGTGTCAAGAGGATATGATCCAAAAATCCTTTGTTGAGTTCCACCTCCACATAGATTTTGGCAAAAGTGTAGATTCGTTTTTCGACTATTTCTGTCTTTGTGTATAATCCTATGATGTTCCCAATCCCTTCTAGCATTTTGTGGTGCTATAAATGAAGAGAGAGATTATGCAATTGAATTCAAACTGACATTTTTTATACCACCATTGTATTGGTATCGAATTCTGGGAACCATGTGGTGACAAAAAGTCCTGTAGAACCCAAAACTATGAGCCCTCTCATAATATATACTCTTGTACCTCTGATAATTCAAACTTTACTACAAAGAATCTTTTGAAGTAGATGTGAATCTCACAATTTATTGTACAAGTTGTAAAAATCTATTCGTTTTGGCCGGAAGCTGTTGAATTTGCATATAACTACATGAAATTTAAATATTGTACCTAGATCATTTGTTTATGATAGATCTACAACTATAGCTGGGATCTAATTCAATTACTCCGGGGTATATTAAGTGTCTAATCTAATTTAACCAAATAAAATTAAAATTAATTTCAATAGAAAAACAATTGTATGAGCTATGAAACATTGTTATTTGGAATTGTCACACATTGAATTGGAAAAACAATTTTCTTAAACATGAGACACTATTATTAGAAATGTCGAACATTATTACTACACAACTCGACTTAAATTCTCATAAAACCATTTTTATTTTCGCAAGTATCTCCTGCGTGTAACTCCGAATTTACACATCGGAATAGCCCTCATATTTTGTTACATCATAATTTGATATAAAATAGCAACGTGACATGTTCGTAAAAGTCCCACTCGCACGCACCACGCCGAATTAAATGTCAAACCAAGATTATTATATTATTTTCACAATCCATGGACGGCACGTTTTATATATATAAAATAAATAAAACAAAAGTCGCGACGTAGGCACTAATGCCTTTTCTCCACGGACGACAGCATACAAGATCGATCCCGATTCCCCACCAACGGCGGGCTGGCAGCCAATTATTCCCAAAATTTTCCATTGACCGACTCTTTAAAACTAATACATTTCAATCCCGCTACAGGGCTCCAGGGGCTGACGCCAAATGCTCCCGTGGCTATGAAGTTTCCGTTCTATTGCGATCCCGTTGAATGGTCCAATAGGTTAAGGCCAAATCCTTTGAACCACACTCAGAAGCTTCTCATCTGAAAGGAAAAGAGAAAGGGAGTGGGTATTTTGACCGGGGACGGTATCAACTCATTTTATGTAATGGATTTTCAGAACCGTGTGGCAATGTATGTTGGGGAGAAAGCACAGAAGCAGGAGAGGACGAGTTGGAGAAGGAGAAGCCGTCAATCTTCATCTTCGTCACTGCACGGCTTAGTATTTCCTTCAACCACGGATGGTGTAATTCATGTCCGTGTTTAGTATTTCCTTCAGCCACGGATGGTGTAATTCATGTCAGCGTTCGTACTGTCTACCTTTCGCCGAAACTGCACCGACGTTTCTAAACAGGTGATTTCCATCCTTAGCCGGGTAGCAATTATAATGTTGAAATACTCTTGCAGGTTTCTCCTCTCTCCCTCAGGATTATGATTTTAAATCGCTGTGCCTGTCATCGAATTTGCATCGCACCAGTATAAAATTTAATGGGTTTCCTACAAGCAATAATCCTTGCAGCAATTGCGTCCTTATTGGTCGGAGAAACTGCTTGCCATTATGGTATCAATTTTCCTAGTTTCGATCTCAATAGCGATGCTGGTAATTTCAATATGCTCAACTCCACAATGAGCTCCGGTGCGTTGCAGGTCACGCTGGATACCAGTAATAGCGGTCCGCAATACCCCCGACAAAATATATCTGGAAGGTCATTGTTGAAGGAGAGTTTCAGGCTATACCGTGGGAATAAGACCGCATCCTTCACTAGCTCATTCGTTTTCAATATTCAACCGAAGAATGGAAGCGGCGAGGGTCTGGCTTTTATCATAACGTCCGATGATTATTTACCTGATAATAGCTATGGCGAATGGCTGGGACTGTTCAACGCCTCCACTAATGGAAATAGCAGTAGTAAGGTCTTGGCAGTCGAGTTTGATACAAGGAAAAGCCCAGGGACTAATGATCCCGATGGCAACCATGTAGGCATAAATGTTAATGGAATAAATTCCATAAAGTTTATGTCTCTCGACCAGGTCAATTTGACGGGCGATTACAACTACAGCCACGACAACACAAACTACGATGTCCAGGCGTTGATTGAGTATGATGGACAAACGAAGAAGCTGGACGTGTATGTTGCAAAGAAGACTGATCCGATGCCAACGAAGCCCGTCGTCTCCTCCATCATCGATCTGTCTACCATTTTAGACCAGAAGGCTTATTTCGGCTTTTCCGCTTCCACGGGTGTCGATACGGAGCTCAACTGTGTTAAATCCTGGAATTTCTCAATTGATCCCGTGTCCTTGCCAAACAGGACATTAGTTATTGCTCTACCCATCTGCCTTTCCTTAGCGGTTGTCTTCGTGATAGGCATTATAGTGCTTTCCAAGCGCCGTAAATCTCAGAAACAGGAAGAGAAAAAGATATTTGAGGCGTTAGAGAAAATTCCAGGCCGGCTATTCGAATTCAGCTACAAAGACCTGAAGAAGGCCACCAGTAACTTCAGTCCCGCGACCCTCC
The DNA here is from genome assembly GCA_000404065.3 of Pinus taeda. Classification (NCBI taxonomy): domain Eukaryota; kingdom Viridiplantae; phylum Streptophyta; class Pinopsida; order Pinales; family Pinaceae; genus Pinus; species Pinus taeda. The sequence goes on along the minus strand of APFE030426488.1, from coordinate 62,673 downwards.
TTGGAGCTGGCGGCTTCGGATCCGTTTACAAAGGAATTCTGCCAAAGGGGAAAAATGTGGTGGCGGTCAAACGCATGGCCAAAGACGCCAAACGAGGTAAAGAGGAATTTATTGCAGAGATCAGCGTCATTAATCGCCTTCGCCATAAAAATCTGGTGCCACTGCTGGGGTGGTGCCATGAGAAAGGGGAGCTGATTATGGTTTATGAATACATGCCCAATGGTAGTCTGGATAAACATATTTTTAATGATGATTTGGCTGGCGAATTTCTTGATTGGGACCAGAGATACAACATTGTCTCGGGGGTGGCCTCGGCTCTTCTGTATCTCCACGAGGAATGCGAGCAGGTGGTGATCCACAGGGACGTGAAAGCCAGCAACATCATGGTCGATTCCGAATACAATGCCCGGCTCGGCGATTTCGGCCTCGCCCGGTTGATTGAACACGACCGCAGATCCTTCACAGCCACCGGTCTCGTGGGAACCATGGGCTACATCGCACCCGAGTGCTTTCACACAGGGCGACCAACGGTAGAATCGGATGTGTTTAGCTTCGGTGTTGTCGCGCTTGAGGTAACCTGCGGAAGGCCTCCCACATTTCGCACCCCAGAATCGTTTGATCTGATCGGTTGGGTCTGGAAATTGTACAGCGAGAACAGGCTCTTGGAAGCGGCCGATACTGGGCTGACCAAGTTTGGAAGCATCAGCTTTAACGAGGAGGACATAAGACGTTTGCTGTTGTTGGGACTGGCGTGTTCCAACCCGAATCTGGAGGACCGTCCTAACATGAGGGAGGTTACCCAGATACTGGCTAGGACCATGCCTCCACCCGACGTGCCTCGAATCAGGCCGGCGTTCGTCTGGTGCAATATGGCTTCTGATATCAGTTTAGCAGCAGTAAGTGCTCTATTGGCCCCGTCTGATTTAATTGAATATGAATTAGGGAGGTGATTTGCAGCGGGGAGTCGAACATCCCAGCTGAAAGCCACTGCCTGCAGTTTAGTTGGCATTGGAGGTGAATCCGAATATTGCGCAACGGACGTATTTTCCTAGGTAATTTTTGTTTTGTTTTTGGGACAGAAAACAGGTCTTGTGTTCAGAACATATCATATGTTTAATTCCGGTAAGAATTTTTATGTATTTCTGATGGGGCCAGCCCACGTGGTCCTGCCATTGATGCGCTGAGGTGTAAACGACGTAGTGAATATTGAATATAATAATATTGTGGATTTGTTGGATATTTATGTTGGTTGATTTGCAATCTGTTGTATGGATTTCATTTTAGGAGGGTTTGTGCCTTAATACCCTGTCCTTTGAACACCTGTCTCTCCTCGGGATCCGACGAATCCGTTGAGGTTTTGCGGTTTTTACCCTTTTGCGCTCATCTCATTCTCGTTGTTTCGCTTGGTCTTTCGCTCTGCAAGCTCTGTAACTTGGCGGTTTGTTCTGGATGCGGATTCCTGCAACTTGTTTACACGGTTCATTGGTTATGGCTCCTGGTTACCCTCTCGGCTTCGGTCGTTGGTATCTGGTCTGATATGATTCTGCTGTTCCGGCGTTTTATGAATACTTTGGTAAGTTTGCGTGGCACAATTCCTCGCCTTGCATGTCAAACACTACTGTGATTTGAGGTTTCGTTTTTCCTTCCAGGGTCTCCGTCTCTGTGTACGCTGTTTGTATCCTGTGAGTGATTTAAGCTTTACGGTGGTTGTATAATGTTTGTTGTTTGTTCCAACACTGGTTCAGCTTCTCTTCACGATCCTTGGCAATTTGATGGCGGCGTCCTCAGTTGGAATCTCTGCGTGCTCATTTGGTAAGTTTTTGGGTTCTATGCCGAAATTTTTGTATCCTTCTTTATCTCTACCTGATGTAGTGGCTCCTTCGTGAGCAGGGGTCTTCTCGGGGTCGGCTGAAGACTATAGTTCACCGAACAGGTAGGGTGCCATTACCTTCTGTTTGTTTGTCTCTTTCAAACTTTCTTTCACTCGGTTGACGCTATTGCTTGGTCTAACCACTCCTATGCATGCTCTTGCAGGTGTGACTGTTCGTGGGTTCCGGTGTTTGAGCTTTCGGCGGTTCGGGCAAACACGGGTAGTTTCTATGATGTTTGGTAGTTCGACTTTACTTGCTGAACCTGGTTACTGGTCATAGACTGCTCTCTGTCTATACTTGACCCTTCTTTAGCCGCTGGGCACGCCGTGGGTTATGATTCTGAGTCTTGCGGAAAGTTGGTTTCTTGTTTACTGTAGGGGTTAATGTCTCATGACCGTGGTTTTAGTTCGGGCCTCTATTTCGGACAGTATGTAAAAAAAAAACTTATATTGAAATGTTTGTGGCCGACTGTGCAATGTACTCATATGAATTGAATTTTTTATGAATAGTTAAGACTTGTGTTGTTTTGCCCACATACCTGTTACGAGGTCTTTCTTCAATGGTCTGGTTGTATGGACTTTTTCTATTGCTTGTCGTTCAACTGGTTATTCTCCCCTCTGGGCTCGGAACCTGTAGCAACACGTTCAACAGTCTTGTATAATACTCTACTAGCGCAATTACACAATTTCTGAGGACACGTTAGGAATATATATGTGCACAAAATGTTTTTTTTATTATTATCTCTGTTCTTTTTCATACAAAGTTGAACCCCTGCGATGGTTTGTTTCACCCATTTTATAACACTGTATACAAACAGTTTTGTAACAGCTGTTAGTTGTGTTGTTGGTTACATCAGTTATTTCATATATGGGCTTTTCCATAGCTAGTTAGTACATTCTATTTTACATGCATTCACAACCATAATATAGTTGTTCGGGAAACAAAGAATTCTACCTAATCACTACTGCTCCTAATTAAAATTAAAAATCATAACAATATTTTTTTTGGCAATTTAAATAGCAAAGTAAAATAAATAAAAAAACAAAGACAGATCTACTGTCCATCCAACGAACTGTGTCCTCTGTCCTTTTCGGAAACCACTGCCCTGTTAGCCAGATGCTCCTGCATCAGTCTCCTGGGGTAAAAGAAAATCATGGCTCCATTCCATGAGTTCCTCTACCAAATAGCCAGCCTTCTGTATCTGCGCTGCGTTGAGCCATGAGCTGTCCTCCAATGGACGGTCTCTCCACTTGACGAGGTAACGTAGATATTCTTTCCTACGTGTCTTCTTGGCTACCTGAGTACTGAGGATCCCTTCAATCTCATGGGACTAAGCCGAAGGCAATTGTTTCTTCCAAGAACCGTCTCCAAATTGGGTGTTCCGTTCTGGCTGTACCACAGTATCATCCTCTGCTTGGGCATTATATGGGAACATGTCTGCCACATTGAAAATATGTGATATGCATATGTCAGGTGGCAGCTGAATCTCGTAAGCGTTAGCTGAAAATTTTCGTAGGATCTTGCATGGACCAATTTTCTTATATTTTAACTTATTATATGTGCCCTTAGGAAACCGTTCCCGCCGTAGGTGCACAAGGACCTCATCTCCAACATTAAAATGCACCTCTCGTCGCTTTGAATCCGCCTGCTTCTTGTATTTTTGTACGCTGTCCTGCAATCTTACTTTAACTTTTTCATGAAGTTCGCTCATTGCTTCAACAAAGTCTTCCCCATCCACACTTCTCCATTCCAGCTTTCCCAAATCTCGCAGTTCATGTATTCCCCGAGGATGCATGCCATACAAAATCTGAAATGGGCTATGTCCGGTGCTGCGATTGGGCGAATCATTATAAGCGAATTCTGCCTGGGCGAGAGCTTGATCCCATAATCATGAATTTTCTCCAGTCAAACTCCGTAATAAATTCCCCAAGCTCCTGTTCACCACTTCGGTTTGTCCATCAGTCTGTGGATGATACGCAGAGCTGAAATTCAGTTGCGTGCCCAACTTTTTCCACAAGGTGCGCCAAAAGTGTCCTGTGAATTTTACATCCCTGTCTGAAATGATAGTTCTGGGTAGGCCATGTAATCTAACAACCTCCGTGAAAAACAGGTGTGCCACATACGTGGCGTCACTAGTTTTCTGGCAAGGAATAAAATGAGCCATTTTCGAAAATCTATCTACCACCACCATTACTGAATCGTACCCCACTGCGTTCTAGGCAGTCCTAAGACAAAGTCAATATTGACTGAGTCCCATGGCCTGCTTGGAATAGGTAGTGGTGTGTAAAGTCCAGTATTCTAACTGTGTCCTTTCGCCAGTTGACAGACTTTACACCTGTTCACATATCTCTATACATCCCTGCTCATTTTAGGCCAATAATAAAAATGTCTGAGTTGCTCCAAAGTTTTGTTGATGCCAAAATGTCCCGCTAAACCACCACTATGCTTCTCTCGTACAATATTCTCCCTCATTGAATAGTCCGGGATACATTACTGTCCTCCTCTGAACAATAATCCTTCCTGTAAATTATAGTCTAACCATGGACTTGCATTCCTCAACACGAGATTTTGGCAGGGTTCAAAGGCTTCCTTGAAATCTGTGTCCGTTTGGTACAAATCCTTCAGATGTTCGAACCCCATCACCTGTATGCTACTTTCCTGTAAGAGCAAAGCTCTTCTGCTCAAGGCATCCGCCACTTTGTTGGCTTGCCCACTTATATGTTTTAACACGAAAGTGAAACTCTGCAAGTATTCTACCCATTTGGCGTGCTTATGGTTTAACTTGTGCTGCTACATTACATATTGTAATGTTGAATTATCATAAAATAAGACGAACTCATTGCCTAGCAGGTAGTGCCTCCAACGTTTTAAAGCTTGGACCACAGCATAAAATTCCTTGTCATACGAGGAATATTTATGCCGACTCTCGTTTAGATTTTCACTAAAAAATGCCACTGGTCTGTCTTCCTGACTGAGCACAACGCCAATAGCTGTTCCACTTGCGTCACATCGAACCTGAAAGATTTTATTAAAATCGGGCAGCCTCAAGATTGGCCTCTCCGTGATCTTTCGCTTCAAAAGCTGAAAATTGTCTTCTGTCGCCTTAGTCCAACAAAAAGGCTAACTGGCCTTTTTGATGGTCTCTAACATTGATGCGCAGATTTCACTGAAATTTCTAATGAATTTTCGATAAGAACTTGCTAGTCCATGGAAGCTACGTACCTCAAATAAGCTCTTCGGTGACAGCCAATTTATAATCGCTGCAATCTTCTCGGGGTCCATTTTCAATTCATTTTCCACAACTACAAACCCCAAATAGACTAGCTCCTTCTGTAGGAAAGTGCATTTCTTTAAGTTTATCAGCAGTTTGTTCTGCTGTAACTTCTCTAACACCCTTCGAACATGTTGAAGATGTTCTCCTTTCGTTTTGCTGAAAATCAAAATATCATCAAGGTAAACTATCACGAACTTGCCAATAAATTCCTTTAACATCTCATTCATCAATCTCATAAAAGTATTGGGAGCGTTGCTCAATCCAAATGGCATGACCAGCCATTCATACAACCCTTCATTGGTCTTGAAGGCTGTTTTCCATTCATCTCCTTCCCTAATCCTGATCTGATGATAACCACTCTTCAGATCTATTTTTGTAAAATAAGCTGCTCCGCTAAGACAATCCATCATGTCGTCCATCCTGGATAAGGGAAATCTATATTGAATCGTGATTTTATTAATAGCCCACAAATCTGTACACATTCGCCATTCTCCACCCTTCTTAGGTGCAAGTACTGTTGGTATTGCACAAGGGCTCAAACTTTCTCTGATCAGTCCCTTATCCAACAACTACTGCACTTGTTTACGAATTTCTTCATTGTCTTTCAGACTCATCCTGTACGATGCCTTGTTTGGCAAGCTTGCTCTAGGTATAAAATCAATATAATGGCTAATAGTCCTCTTGGGAGGCAATTTATCTGGTAGATCATCAACTAAAATGTCTTCAAATTCTTTTAACAGCTCTTGAATCTCTGCAGGCAACTCTGACTTTTCTGTGTTCAGCAACATCGGTTTTGTCCTCCTTACAATCGCATAATTGACCTCATTTTCCTCAATCTGCTTCACAAACTGTTTTCCTCCTATTAACAATGCTTTTGTTCCACCTGGTTCTGCTACATCCTCCTCTTTGATGGGTACAAGCATATGTTTGATCCCATCTTTCACAAATTTATAACAATTCGTCTTACCATCGTGCATCACCTTTCGATCATACTGCCACGGTCTCCCTAGCATTATATGGCACACGTCCATTGGCATAATATCGCAGACCACCGTGTCTTGGTATTTGCCAATGTGAAATTCAACCTTGCACTATTCATCAACTAATAGCTGGTGGCCTTTCTGTAGCCACGACACCTTGTAAGGTGTGGGATGCTTAAGCTGCTTCAATCCCAGCTTTTCCACCATTTCGGTGGCAACTAAATTGTCTATACTTCCGCTGTCTATAATCAATTTACAACACTTTCCATGTGATTTGCAAACTGTTCGAAACAGCGCCTTTCGTTGGGTCTGTTCAGCCATCTCCTTGGCTGGCTTCAATAACACTTTGTTCAAAACTAAAGCCTCTCATGTTTCTGCCACGTTTTCTATCTCCCGGGGCTATGCTTCAGCTTCCTCAGGCTGTTCAACAAATGCTCCCCTCTGGCCAGCATGCTCGGCTTCCGGGCATTCGAAGGATCTGTGCCTCCACTTATGGCACCTGTAGCACTAGACATTAGTCCCTCTTCTGCGACCATTTCCTCTTCCCCGCTGATATGGTCAACCTCCTCTAGTGCTATCTCCCTTCTCTGTTGTCCCTGAAGCTCTCGAACTGCTGCCTTCTTCGCTGTTAGTGGCAGTTCTCCCTCTGACGTAGGACTGTCCTCGTCCTCTGCCATTTCCTCTCCCTCTCCTGTTGTTCTGTTTCCTGTTAATTTTCTCTTCAGCGTTTACAACACTCTGAAAGGCTTCTTCTATATTTTGGGGAGAGAGAATACTTATCTCGTCCAATATTTCCAACCTCAAGCCATTCACGTACCTCGTTGTTTTCTTTGGAGTATCATCTATATAACCAGCACGTAAATTTACTCGATAAAATTCCTCTGTATATTCCTTTACAATCATACCTTTTTTCCTTAAATTCTATACTCGCCGATAAAGTTAAACCTGGTAGTCTTTAGGTAAAAACCTGCCCTTCAATTTTGCCACCATCCTTGGCCACTTTCTTATCGGCAACTTGTTCATCCGTCTTCTGCCCGCCTGGACACTATCCCACCATAGGGCAGCGTGACCTTTTAATTTAGTCGTAGCAAATCTAACTCTTTTGTCCTCACTAATCTCTTCATTTTCAAAATGCTTGTTTAACTCACTCACCCAATCCAACAAAACATCGACGGACAGACTGCCATCATAATTAGAGATCTCAGGTTTGGGTTTGCTGCTGGCTAACAGTACTGATCTCGACAGTCTTAACTTTGAGGCTTCTTCCTCTGACCCATCTGTAACAGTTGCCGCCTCGTCTTCACTGTCATCTCCATGTTTCGGGTCTCTTTGCCTACCTGCCTCTACTGCTTCCAATCGAGTAGCAAGGATTCTCAACTGTTCTCTCAAGCCCTCATCTACTACTCTGCGTGCACCTCTTCCTCATCCTCGTCTTTGTACTTCCATCTTTCCCTGTTTCCTTAAAATGCTGCTCTGATACCACTTGATGGGGCCAGCCCACGTGGTCCTGCCGTTGATGTGCTGAGGTGTAAACGACCGTAGTGAATATAATAATATTGTGGATCTGTTGGATATTTATGTTGGTTGATTTGCAATCAGCGTCGTATGGATTTTGTTTTATGAGGGTTTGTGCCTTAATACCCTGTCCTTTGAACACCTATACCTCCTCGGGATCCCACGAATCTGTTTAGGTTTTGGGGCTTTTACCCTTTCACGCTCATCTCATTCTCATTGTTTCGCTTCGTCTTTCACTCTGCAAGCTCTGTAACTTGGCGGTTTGTTTGTTCTGGACGTGGATTCCTGCAACTTGTTTACACAGTTCGTTGGTTATGGCTCCTGGTTACCCTCTCGGCTTCGGTCGTTGGTATCTAGTTTGATATGATTATGTTCCTCTGGCGTTTTATGAATACTTTGGTAAGTTTGCATGGCACAATTCCTCGGCTTGCATGTCGAACACTACTATGATTTGAGGTTTCGTTTTTCCTTCGAGGGTCTCCGTCTTTGTGTATGCTGTTTATATCTTATGAGTGATTTAAGCTTTACAGTGCTTGTATAATGTTTGTTGTTTGTTCCAAAACTGGTTCAGCTTCTCTTCACGGTCCTTGGCAATTCGATGGCGACATCCTCAGTTGGAATCTCTGCGTGCTCATTTGGTAAGTTTTTGGGTTCTATGCTGGTATTTTTGTATCCTTCTTTACCTGTACCTAATGTAGTGGCTCCTTCGTGAGCAGGGGTCTTCTCGGGGTCGGTTGAAGACTATAGTTCACCGAACAGGTAGGGTGCCATTACCTTCTGTTTTTTTTTCTCTTTCAAACTTTCTTTCACTCGGTTGACGTTGTTGCTTGGTCTAACCACTCCTATGCATGCTCTTGCAAGTGTGACTGTTCGTGGGTTCTGGTGTTTGAGCTTTCCGCGGTTCAGGCAAACACGGGTAGTTTCTATGATGTTTGGCAATTCGACTTTACTTGCTGAACCTAGTTACTGGTCTTAGACTGCTCTCTGTCTGTACTTGACCCTTCTTTAGCCGTTGGGCACGACGTGGGTTATGATTCTAAGTCTTGCGGAAAGTTGGTTTCTTGTTTACTGTAGGGGGTTAATGTCTCATGACCGTGGTTTTAGTTCAAGCCTCTATTTCGGACAGTATGTAAAAAAAACCTATATTGAAATGTTTGTGGCCGACTGTGCAATGTATTCATATGAATTGAATTTTTGATGAATAGTTAAGACTTGTGTTGTTTTTCCCACATACCTGTTACGAGGTCTTTCTTCAATGGTCTAGTTGTATGGATTTTTTCTATTTCTTGTTGTTCAACTGGTTATTCTCCCCTCTGGGCTCGGAACCTGTAGCAACACGTTCAACAATCTTGTATAATACTCTACTAGCGCAATTACACAATTTCTGAGGACACGTTAGGAATATATATGTGCACAGAATGTTTTTTTTTTATTATTATCTCTGTTATTTTTCATACAAAGTCGAACCCCTATGATGGTTTGTTTCACCCATTTTATAACACTGTAGACAAGCAGTTTTGTAAATGCTGTTAGTTGTGTTGTTGGTTATATCAGTGATTTCATATACGGGCTTTTCCATAGCTAGTTAGTACATTCTGTTTTACATGCATTCACAACCGTAATATAACTGTTCTGGAAACAAAGAATTCTACCTAATCACTACTGCTCCTAATTAAAATTAAAAATCATAACAATATTTTTTTTTGGCAATTTAAAGAGTAAAGTAAAATAAAAGAAAACAAAGACAGATCTAATGTCCATCCAACGAACTGTGTCCTCTGTCCTTTTCGGAAACCACTGCTTTGCTAGCCAGATGCTCTTGCATCAATTTCCTATAAAAGTAACAGTCCTAACACAAAATAAACGGAGTTGTCTTTAAACGGAGTTGTCTTTATGGAGATTTTTTGGAAGCTTTTTTGGTGGGTTTTTCAGTGAAAATCTGGCAGCAATTTATTGAAATTGCAAGTTTGATAGCTAATTTCTGCACAATTAAAACGTCGTAAGGGTTTTTCAGGGTGTTGAATCCAAATATGCAGTTAAAAAACCATTTTAAATAATACAAATCAAGATTTAACCTCATTTCTGTCGGATTCCGTCACCAGAATTTTTCCAGGGTGTTGAATCCAAATATGCAGTAAAAAACCATTTTAAATAATACAAATCAAGATTTAACCTCATTTCCGCTGGATTCCGTCACCAAAATCTCCAAAAAATCACACTAAGAAAACTCCAAAATTAACAAGTAGCAAGTGAAATTTGTAATGTGCAAACTAACCTCCCAATGTTTCAGTCTTCTACGTGATACCATAGTGGGGATCATCTAGTTCTTTTCGATTTTTATTTATGTGGCTTTAGTGCCACTTCGCGAAATTTGTAAATTTTGTGGAAACTATCCTCCCAACATTTCGGCCTTCTACGTGATATCATAATGGGATTTAGTTCTTTTCGATTTTTGTTTTATGTGGCTTTAGTGCCACCTTACAACTCATGACTATCATGACTATTTTTAGTGTCACTTTGCAACCCATAAATGTTTTCTTTCTTTACAAAAACAACTAATACTCGGATAAACCCTTTTTTCACTTTTATTTTCTAAGTGATAAAATTTTTGTTTGATAATTTTTTTGAGAAATGATTTTATTATATTTATAAAGGAAAAAAAAATTATTACAAGGGTTTTTAAAGTTAAAAAAAAAAATCCTTGAAAAATGAGAAATGATTTTTATTATATATAGAGGAAAAAAAAAGTTTTATTACAAGGGGTTTATTAAAAACAGGTTTTAAAGTTTTTTAGAAAAAGCTTTGAAAATTAAAGGTTTTGAAAAGAAAGGTTATATAAAAGTTCTTGGTTCTAGTTGTTGGAAAAATATAATAAATTTTAGAAGAATAGGTTTGGGATTACGAGCGTTTGGGATTACATCAAGATTGAATTTGCTAAACTTGTATATGTTGCGGTAGAACAAGCCCTGACAATGCATAGAGGGATCAATTGAAGCTAAGAAAAAATAAGAATGCATATGCATTGAAATTTATCTAACAAGTAGTGGATGAAGTAATATTCCAAAAAATTATGACCATGTTTTCGGCAAAGTCAACAAGGGAGATTTTGGTGATGAGCTATTAAGGCATGACCAAAGTCAATGTTTAAGTTGCAAAATATTATGAAAGAATTTGAAATTCTATAAATGAAAGAAACAAATAATATTGATTTGTTCATGAATCGGATTCTAACCATTGTAAATTAATTAAAAATTTATGGTGATGACATTAAAGATCAAATAATGGTTGAAAAGGTTCTTAGATCTTTGCCTACTAAATTTGATGTGGTAGTAGCAACTATTGAAGAAGCCAAGGATTTGGTATCACTGATAGTTGATGAATTTATGGGATCACTTCTATCCCATGATGTGAGGGTAGACATAAATAAGGACTCCTTATTAAAAAATGATTTTAAAAGTAAGTTTCTATTTCAAGAGACAAAGGTTGAGGTCGAGGTAGAGGTTGAGGTGGAAGAAATGGTGGTCAGAGAGATGGTAAAGAAGAACAAGAACAAGAGAATGGATGCAACAACAAAAGCATCAACAACAATAAAGGAGTCAATAAATCAAAGGTGAGATGTTATTATTGTAATAAATTTGGTCACTATGCCCATGATTGTAGGAAGAGGATAGTTGACCAAGGAAAGCAAAGAGATAATGTAACTACAAAAAAATGTGACTACATGTTCCTAGCTTGTCATACAGTCCATGAACCCTATGATAATGTTTGGTTATTAAACAATGGTTGTAGTAACCAAAAGAATGACAAGGAAAATATGGTTGCAAATCTAGATGAATCGATTGTGGATGTAGATGGAAAAGTTATCGTCAACATTCTAACCAAGTACAGGGAGCAAAATAAAATTTGAAAGGTATACTATGTTCTTGGCCTAAATCATAATATGATAAGTGTTGATCACCCTAGTACAAAATGAGAGATTAGTGAATACAGAACTAAAAACATTAGTCACCACAATTATTTAAGGTGAATTACTACTAAATTAGAGAAATTTCAAGTGACCCAACTAAAAACGTCTAAATTAAATGACTAACTCAATCTATGGATAAAATATTTGACTAGATGATAAGTGACCCAACTAAGAGTGACTAAATTAAGTGACTAATTTAGTTTAGGATTAAAATATATGACTAGATAATAAGTGAGAATATTTAAAATGATTAACGTAAATGACTACTATAGTCCAAGAATAAAAATATGACCAACTAACAAGTACACCAAGTGTATGAATTAGTCATTTATGCTAATAGTTTTTAATTGTGTCACTCAGGAAATGGAAAATTGAATTTTTGATACAGAAGTGTAAATTTCACTAAAGTTTAACATTGTAGATGGATTCAGAGATCCTTTTAATCCATCTATAGTGTAAAAGTTTAGAGACCCTTCTAAGGGGGTCTCTAAATCCATTTACAATGTTAAGTTTTAGCTAGGTGGATTCAGTGCCCCCTTAAAAGGGGTCTATGAATCCATCTATAATGTTAAAATTATAAAAGTTGTATACAATCTAAAGTATAAGTTTGAAATATATAATAGTTTTATGCTCCCTTTGGAAGGAGGAAAATAAAGAGAGTTTGAAACTAATATAGCAGGGTTTTAGGGGTTAATAGGAATTTGTTCCGAACATTTTAGAGAGACAACACACTATTTGTTGTGGGGTTTTTGTGGTGTCATTACATACCATAGTTGATTATTGTACTAGATTCATAGAGACAGTGATTTAATTAATTTGAATTCAAAGTATGTTGATTTAAACTTGGTCAATTAACATAAATATAGATTAGTATAAGGCCATATTATTGTATAAATAATTCTACAGATACATGAATTACAAAATGTGTACAAATTCTAATAACACATTCACATTCTTAGAATGCGTACACACTATTATTAGGAAAACATACATATTGACAATTCTCGTGGCTCTTTATTTAGAATAACATGTCATTGGTCCCATATTCAAGTTGAAATCCAAATATCCCTTAGAGAGTATCTATGTGGTTGTTTGAGGGTTACATCATGTTCCTTGAACTATAGAAGCTTTCATTAGGGCCAAGGCCCTCTTTTCTTCTACCCTCAAGATAATACATTCCCCAAGACACATTCTTATCATGTAAACCATACCAATGGTGAAAAAGATCCCCCATAGAGGCCATATATCCCATAGAGATGTCATGCATGGTAATTTAAAGACTTGCTCAAGAAGATTGAACATGGTAAGATTCAAATATGAGAGGTAAGTTTTATACTCTTCCCTCTTAAGTTTAATGGGTCCCCAACGAGACATTTGACTTGTTGTGATGATGCTAGAAGAGTAGGCATCCCCTAGTAGTAGGACCTCCACAGGTGTATGTTACACTTCTATTTGTCACGCTAGGCCTTAAAGGGAACCTATTGATGTTATATTGTTGAGATCACAACAATAGTCTTTGTTAGATGCTTTTGTCCTTTTATGGGAAAATTTTCTTACCAATTTTTGCTAAAATCTGACATGAATTTCTTGGAATCTTAAGTTTTGGTTATGTATTATACAAAAATTGAATGCCCCAGATGTTTTTTAAGGCATTGAATCTATTTATACACTCAAAAGCAACTTTTAAGCAACTTAAATTCACGATCTTGCTCAAAATTATATCATTAGATTCTAACAGAGAGGAAACTACTTTGAGATCATATGTTATTTGTTCCACAAATCATACTTTTGATCCTAACCACCCTTTTACCTAGTAAAAACATAACTATACTCAAAAACATGTTTTTGGAGCAAAAAATATCTCATTTTAACAAGATAACATTTTACGACAAGATAACATTTTAAATCGCTTTTAATACTTAAGACAACTAATAAAAAAATTTTGTAACAATATCTTTCAAAAATATTTGAACTCTTACTAAATTATAAGTTATCCATTTCTTATTTTTATTTAAAAAAATATTTCTTACCATTATTTAAAAAAGACTTCAATTTCTTACAAATTATAAATCTATTCTAAGGAAAAATGGTATGGAAAAAAATAACAATGAGAATGAGATGTTTTTGGTCTTTACTCATTTTAATATATATAGAGATATATTACACATATTTACAAATTAAGTGCTTCACCAATGGTCTTCATTTGAAAAATACCCAGGAAAAAGAAGATAATCAATATATCAAAACAAACTAATAATGTTGATACAATGAACTTTTTAAATAAAACTTATATTAATAAATAATAATTTAAAAAACATAGTGAAATATGAAATGTAATTAGTTGTAGTAAATTTGCGTACTAATCCGGAAAAAAACAAAAGAAACACTGAACTTTGTAAATCAAACTTATATTACTAAATAATACTTTAAAAAACTCAGTGAAATTTGAAATGTAATTAATTAGTTGTACTAAATATTCTTACGCATCCCAAGTGAAAAACAAAAAAAACATTTTTATTCCAGATTTCCCTCGCTAATTCAAGGACTCTTTTTTTAATATTCGTTTAAAAGGTTGTTATAAGGATTCATTTTGAAAACTTACCAACTCCTTTATACCTAAAAACGAAGAAAAGGCTCTCATTCGAATTTCCTTTGTAACAACCCATTACGATAATGTTATTGAAAATTAATACAAAGTAAATAAAATAATCCATGTTAGATTTAAGACTTATGTGATCCATAATGTAGAATAAAGTCTTTCAGATTAAACCAAATCCTAACAATGTGATTAATCTTAAAGACTTTTTTCTATAAAATAATCTATATTTTCTAAAATAATTGAATAATCTATTTTAATCAAACAAACATACGCAATCTTATTGGATATTATCCAAGTCTATCATTTTATTTTTTTGCTAAAGCAAGAGTCGGACCTTCTATTGACTTGTGCAAGAGAATAAGTTACATAATTTACAACAGGTGTTAAGATAACTCTGTTCCTCCAACAAATGGAAGAATTAAATCAACACTTAGTCCCCTTACAGAAAATAAGCCACGAACATACAAATGGCGGACTCAAAGAAGGGAATAGAGAAAAATCCGAAAGAAAACAGGTCCGTTGAGGTTAACTTGGATCCATTGTCAAGCTCTATGAACCTGGTCTGTGAATCTACAACTTCCTGATCCAACGGTAGCAGAATGTATCTTTACCCGAAACAATACTAGCCAAAAGGCAAACTTAAGAGAGAAATAAAACCAAAATCCAAAAGAACATGGACCCTCCGGCTTTCCCTTAGACCCACAAAACTGCTCGACTTTCAGAAGCCATTGATTTGCTGCCTTCTGATCTGATGGTCAATATTCATATTGTGCGGAGAAATAGCCCGAGGAATACCTGCCTGATGAGGGTGGTATTCTCTCTCCTCGCCAAGCCACATGTAGACAATAGAGTGGCATCGCATGCAGATTATAAAAAACCATATATGGAGTTGAGGGCGCTCGATAAGGGTGGTAAACCAAAAGCTTATTTGACTTCCGGACCCGCTAACCTGCTCGACAATTTGGAGCCGTCGATCTGCTCCTGCCTGATCAAACGATCAGTATTCATAATGCATGGAGCAAAAGCCTAAGGAATGCCCATGCGATGAGGGCGATATTCTCTCTCCTCCCCTAGCCACATGTAGACAGCTGAGTCGCATCGCTTGCATTCCATAAAAACCACTTTTGGATTTGAGGGTGCCCGATAAGGGTGGTTTAGCGAAAGTTGTTTTGACTCACGTTGCCTTTTTCTTGGACCCACTAACTCGCTCGTCTGCCTACAGTCGTCGATCTGCTTCCTTATGATCGAATGACCCATGGCCATATCGCGCGAATATGGCGCTAGAGGAATACTTGCCCGATGAGGGTGGTATTCCTTCTCCTCCCAAAGCCACATGTGGAAAGTTGAGTGGCATCGCAAGCAATCCATGAATACCACTATCAGATTTGAGGGAACCCGATAAAGGTGGTAAACCAGGAGCTGTTCTGCCTCCCAATGTCTTCCTTCCGAATTCACAATCCAGCTCAATAGCCTATCCCCACCGATCTTTTCCCTCCTTAGCAAACTACCAATGGCACGAGGACTTTCTCTAGACAGGCTACCAATACCACTAGTGCCAATACAAACTATGTTGATCTCTTGCGAGACCCTTAAGTTCCCATACTTTGTGTATCCTTCTAATATAATCCTACTCTTCATTGACGAATGTTGATATTCTGTGGCCCTCTCTGTTTTGCTATTGCTCCCTGTTTATGAGGGCCTGGGATGAACAACCTTCTCGCATTTGGTTGTTTGCTACCTCCTCCCACCTACAACACATGTTAGTTTGTGTGCATCTGATCCCTTCATTGGCTAGCCAGTCCGCAACTCTGTTGGCTTCCCTGCATACATGCACAAACCTGAGAGTTCTTAGAATTCTTAGGTGTGATTGAATTCTGTTATAGATCTGTATAAGCCTCCAGTGGCTTGAGATTTTCTCTGGTGCTGATCTTGAGCCTTTCCGCTTGACCAAATTGATGACTAATTCCGGGTCACCCTTGATGATAACATTATGCGTGTCGTGCTCTATCAGTATTTCCAAACATTGCTCCATAGCCATGAGTTCAACCATATTGTTGATAGCTTTTCCTAGATGACTGTGAAAGATTACTTTTATGTTGTCGTCCTCATCTCTCATGACTCCACCATAACCAACGTCTCGAGGATTACCTTTAGAGGCTCCATCTCTGTTGAATTTTAAAAAGCCCTGTAAAGGGGGTTGCTAGAAAGCCTTTCCCTCTAAAGTATGCTTTATGGTAAGATGTGGATTCTGAGGGATATGTGTTTGAAACTCCAACCTTTCTAGAATGCACGTCTCTCTGTGTCTTTTATGCTTTCCTGTAGAAAATCCCCCAAGGGTGTTGACAGTCTCTTTTAGTTGTTTAAGGATTATCGTTATGATGCTACTCGCTGGGCCATTTTTGTCTCTGAAAATGATTTTGTTGCACTCTTTCCATACATTCCAGATCAGGAACCCTGGAGTGAAAGCCCAAGCTATGTTTATTGTCTCATTGTCTGAGAAATCACTTCTCTAATTTTTCAGTGTAACAATGATATTATTTTCGTTCCTGTCTCTTTGCTTGAAGATATTTTCTACCCATTTCCATAGTGTTGAGGTAACGGAGCAGAGATTGAGAAGATGATTTGTGGTTTCTTCCTGCTTGCCGCATAGGTGACATTTTGAGGGGCCAAAAAAACCTCTCTTTCTGAGATTCTCCCACATTAGAATCTTGTCTTGTTGAACCAGTCACCTGAACAATTTAATATTCATCTAATGTGGGCTATTCCAAAGGTCCTTCCATGTATTATCAGTGTTTGGAAAGTTAATACCTGTAACTATTCTTTTGGCTTCTTTGAGGTTGAAGTCACCATCATTATTTCTTCCCCATCTTAATTGGTCATCTGAGGTTGAGGTCAAGATTTTCCTTTTTTCGGAATAACTTCTAGGGCTTTAGCTTGAGTGTGTTGTCATCTCATTGTAATCTAGAAGTTTCCAAATTCTCCATTTGCCATTGTTCCTTGTCTAATCCCAATTGTCACTTACCCTCTTTAATCCTTTATTAATGGTATCAGTTTGGATGTTTTCTAATTCCTTGCTGCTGAGGTTGCTTTCCAGCTGCTAATTGTCCTCCCAGAACCAAGCGAGATTTCCACTTCTGATCTCTCGAAAACTATGATTTTGTACTAAGGCTTTGTTCTTCCAGTCCATGTTTCAAATTTGGGAACCTTTTACCTGTCCTGTCATTCTTATGAGGTTCGTTTCTTGCCAATTCATTGCATACTTTTGTTTCCAAAGTTTCGCCCAGGGGTTTCGCATTTCCTTTAGCCATCTCCACCACAATTTTTCTCCCAGAACTTTGTTTAGAATGCCCGGGTCATGTAGACCCAAACCACCATGGGATTTGGGTTTTCATATCCTATCCCAAGCCACTAGAGCCCATTTATTTTTCTCTTCCCCTTTCCCCTAGAGAGAGTCTCTTTTAATGTTTTTTATTTGTTGAATGACTCTTGTTGGTGTCGGAAGGCCTGATAGCATGTAGATTGGGATGGTTTGGAGGACTGCCTTAGTGAGGACCAGCCTTCCTGCTAGGTTCAGGGCTCCACTTTTCCACTTGATGATCTTGTCTTTCAATTTGTTTATTACAGACTCCCAGATGTCCTTGTTTAGTGGTTTGTCGGTGAGGGGAACTCCTAGATACTTCGAGGGCAATGAATCTCTTTGAAAGCCTAAAATTCTAGAGAGGTTTCTTTGGATAGAAATATTAGTAGTGAAAAAGAAGATCTTTTATTTTGAGAGGCTTGCCTCAGTACTAGCTTCCATTGCAAACTCATACAAAATTTTCTTGAAAGATTTGGCTTCCTTGACTGTAGGTATGCCCTGCAGCATAGTATCATCCACAAATTGCTGGTGTGTCACAGTGTCTCCATATTGAGTGAGTTTCAGTCCCTGTATTCTTCCTTCCTCCTTGCCAGCAATGATCGCTCTGCCTAACCCTTCCATCATGAGAATGAAGAGGAATGGGGAAAGAGGATCACCTTGTCTGAGACCTCTTGTAGGATTGAAGGTTCTGGAAGGAGAGACATTGAGAAGAATTGAACAACTGGTAGTGGTGACGAGAGCCATGACCCACCTTATCCAATTATGGCCAAAACCATATTCTTTTAGAACATCTCTTATGTAGCCAAACTTAGTTTATCATAAGCTTTCACTATGTCCAGCTGAATTATCATCCCTACTCGCTTGTTGATATTAAGGGAATGTACCACTTCATGAGCTTGAATTATATTAATGAGAATTTGTCTCCCTTCCACATAACTTGTTTTCTCCTCTGACACTAGAGTTGGGTGGAGGGGCTTAAGTCTGTTGGCAGTGACTTTGGAAATTATTTTGTATAGCACATTGCATAATGCTATAGGCCTGAACCTGTTAGGAGAGGTGGATTTTCCCTGTTTGGGGATTAAGGCAATGAAGGACTCATTGAGCGCCCTCAAAACTGATTTAGAGCTTCTTGAGTCCTCCACTACCTCCAAAATATCTTGTTTGACTATCTTCCAACATATTTGAAGAAGTTCACATGGAAACCATTTGGGCCTAGAGCTTTCCCATTATGCATTTCTTTGATAAATTCCTCGACCTCTTCCTCCATTACTGGTTTGTTGACATTATAATTGTCATCCTTAGAAACCCGTTTAGGAATATATTGAGTAAATCTTCTCGTGAATTAGGATCTGTCTGCTATAGTTTCCTTAGCAATGCTCTGGAAATGTTGGACTAGTACATCCTCCATTTCCTCATGAGTATTTTTTTCTATTCCTTGAGGATCTGTGAGTTTCAAAATCCTATTGTTATTTATGTGTACTATGGTGGATTTGTGAAAGAATTTGGTGTTTCTCTCCCCTTCCTTAATCCATTGTACTCTAGATTTCTATCTCCAGAAGGTTTCCTCTTGTAGACATCTGTTGTCCCATTCATGCTGAAGCGAGTTTGCTAGCTTTTTTCTTTCCTCCATAAATCCTTCTGTGATCAGAATTTGGTTTATTTCCTGTAATTTCTTTCCCACTTCTCCTTTAGTTTTGAATATATTTCCAAACTCATTTTTATTCCCTTCTTCGAGTCTTCCTTTGATGTGCTTGAGCCTGAGATGTAGAAGGAACATATTCATGCCTTGAAAGTGTAGCTCTTCTTTCCACCATTTCTCAATGTTTGTGAGGAAATCAGAGTGAGTGAGCCAGGAATTCTCAAACCTGAAGGGTATATTTCTTGGTTTGCAAGTTAAGGAAGCTTCTAGTTGGATGGGCTAGTGGTCTGAACCTCCAAAAGGTAGGATGAATGCTGCTAGGCTTCGTCCAATGAGCATAATTTCTTTTGAGATTATGAATTTGTCTAATCTTGAGGCTACTTGGGTAGAAACCCCCTCTTTTATTATTCCAAGTGAAAATTTCATTGCTTGTGTCCATATCTACCAGTTTCATATTGTTGAGGAAATTTTGGAAGGCAACTGAATCTCTACCAAGTGTTTTTCTTCCCCCTTTTTTCCGTTATGGATTTTATCATATTAAAACCTCCCCCTAGAATCCAGGGTAATGGTGGATGTCCTTTTTTCATTTCCTCCAGAGAGGTGAGGAGCCTGAATTTATCTTCCAGTGGTTGAGGTCCATAGACATTGGTGATCATATAACACTCCCTGTCATTGACAGGTTGCATAATCAAAGAGAGGTGGTGCCTAGACGCCTCCGCATCAAGGATACCAAATTTCTAAGGATTCCATAGAGTGAGAATACCTCCAGCTGATTTAGTTGCTTTGACCTAAAGATACTCATATTTGTTTAACCATTTGCTATGCTTTTCTCTGATCTTCTCTATAAAGCATTTTGTTTCCTGTATGAACACTATGTCTGGTTTTTCCTCTTTGATGCTATTACTTAGATTTCTTTGTTTCCTTCTGCTCCCTAGTCCTCTAATGTTCCAGGTTGTGAGCTTCATTGAGGGGGGTTTGTGAAGGAGTAATTGGAGAGATATTTCATCCTACCTGAGTCAATCATGAGTTTTCCACATTCTAGTAGCAATGCTTTCTATCTCTTTCTTCCCCTTTTCTTGCCTGGGTTTTTAGCCGATTTTTCTATTGTTAATCCCATTGAGGTAACCCCTCTATTTTCCTGATTGTCATGTCCTCTTTTGAATCATAGAGATTTTTGATGTGACCTATTAAGGAATAGTTTTTGCACCCTATCAACTTCCTACTATGGTAGAGAGTTAATTCCTTTGTTGTCTCCTTGTTCTAGAAACTTTTATAGTTCAAGGTTTTCCTTCTCAAGGATCTCCTGTAAGTCTTGGTCCTCTGTACCACTTTCACTTTGGGTCATATCATGGTCCCTTTATATTTCCATGGTGCTCAATGGTTCTATTTTGTGTTCATTATGTTCCTGAATGATCTCCATGCTAGTCTTTTTTCCTTTCCCCCTTTCTTCCTTGTCCTCTAGTTTCATTTGAGTTCCCTCCTCTTCTTTTGCTTCTTCTAAGATTTCAAAACTATTGTGACTTCTTGCTTTTCTTTCACTACGATTCTTTTGGGTCTTCTTTCCCCCTCCTTTCCCTTTTCCTCCCACTTTAATAAAACCTGTGGGGTCTTTTCCTTTGTTGGTTTTCTAGTGTTCCTCCCTTTTTTAAGAGGGAAGTCTCTGAATAGGTGTCCATGTTCATGACATTTGCGACATCTAAATGGTATGTGTTCATAGTCAACTGCATGAACCCATTCATCATCATAGAATTCTAGGATGACTTCATATGGGAGTTCTCCTGATAAGTCCATCTCAACACATATGCGGGCAAAGGAGGTATACTTTCCTCGGAGAGTTGCCTATGAAATCTTTAAAAATGACCTAATTTGTTACCTATAGCTTTTAAAGATTCTGGTATGCAATAATCTAGAGGTAAGGAGTATATTCTAATCCATACTGAGACCGATGTGAATGTTTCTCACTCTGGAACAAAGTTCATCATCCATGGTTGCATATAGAGACCAACAGCCACATAGAAGTATGGTCCTCCTTCAAAAATTTTGTCCCTGTCTTCCAAGCTCGTGAATACCACAGTAAAAAAACCTTTAGATCCAATATGTATATTTAACTCTCCTTTTAGTTTCCAGGTGTATTTTATCCAAGTGTACAGAGCTTTTTCCGTCGGCAAGATTCCCATCAACTTGCATATTATCGCATAGTTTGTCATATGATCCTTGTGCTCTTGCAGAGTTGGATCATGTAGGATTACTCTCGGTTTAATGTTGGACTTTGGTTTACAGGGCCCCATATTAGCTCTATTCTCAGATCCCTGACCTCTATCTTCTCCTTTTTCCTCCTGTCAGACTTTCTCGTGGGTCCCTTCCTCTTCATGGGGTTTGCTACCTTTCGCCTTCTGAGTGTCAGAAAATTTTGTCTTGTTATCGGAGGAGTTTTAAGGCTTGTTTATATTCCCTGATCTGCCTCTGTTTGAAACCAACATTACTGTAGGAGGCAGTGGAGCTCCCCCTCCTCTGCTCTTCCATGGTTACCCGCTTACTTCCTTCGCTTCTTGTGTTGAACCCTAGTTTTTCCTCTGCTAACCTCCTCTATCATCATAAGTCTATTCATTTTATTTAGTATCGATCAATTTCACAAATTATATATATTATATATATATATATAATATAGTATAATAAATGTATATATATTATAATATAAATATATATATAATATATATATTATATATATATATATATATAATATATATATATATATATATATATATATATATAATATATATATATAATATATATATACAAACGTCGTCTACTTCAAGGACAATTAAATAATGAGCTCATTCCAATCATAACACACCACCTACAAAGAATCAACCAGTTGTTTTAAAGAAGTTAAGGTCGGAAAGGAGGAAGCTTTGCTACTCACAGATCTTGAGGGTTATTAAAAGTCAGAGACAGACAACATAGGTATCTTTCATTTCATTTCACTTTACTACGGATCGAACTCTGAACCCTCAGGACAATCAAATTCTTGTATTCTAGAGGAAAAAATGGTGGATTCCTCTTGCAGTGCAATAACTACTATTTTACTTCCCGGGTGAGACTCTAACAAGTTTGTATAGGAAAGAAGTGAGAAGGTGATAGGTTTCTTAAGGTTTGCATGTGATCGTGCGGGTTTTTCAATGTTTTGGGTACTCAGGTGGTTTTAATTATTGTATGCTAGAGGAAAAAAATGGTGGATACTGCTTACAATGTAGTAGCTACTGCTTGAGATATCGGGTTAGAATTTGGTGGCCGTGTATAGGCAAGAAGTGAGAAGGCAAGAGGTGTCTTAGGTTTTGCATGTGACCATGCAGGTGTTTCATTATTTTGGGTACTTAGGTGGTTTTCTTGTGGTTAGAATAAGATTTTGACCCCAAGAGGAGGGGATAGACTGGATGGTTTTCCAAGACGTCTTCTCCTCCTCTTATGGACGAATACATGGAAGGTCTGAGTCACGTTGTGACACATGCTGTGACAACAGGAGGGAGAATCAGAGGTAGGGCCTTAACGGAGGCTCCACTATGGAATTGTTTGGACAAAAATGGTGAAATTGTGGACATGAAGTGAGCCTGAGATCTAGGGGCATTTTAGGTAGGCCAGATCTCTCGACAAGGAATCCCCCGAGGAAAAATATTGGGATTCCTTGGTCCTGCACATTACAAAAGCCAAGTTTAGTCTCTCTTTTATTTAAATCCTATTTTTGCCTCCACAATACCTTGAAACTGAATAAAAAATTATTTTTTTTTATAAAAAGTAAAACCATGTTATATTTTTTCAAACCTCTTTATGATTCTACATGGGATTTGTAGATATAATTGGATATGAAATCTTATAATCATCTTTATTTTTGTAATGAATAGAGTTGATGTGGTTTAAACCCCTGGCCTATGAACCTATGCAATAAACTCTCTTTATAGCAAGAAACAACCTTTATCTAACTAGCTATAAAAATGAAATAGACGGTTTTTTTTTCAAGTAGAGGATGTGGGAATTCAACCCATGACCTATGAACCTTTGCAATACACCCTCTCTTTCATAGCAAGAAACACAATTTTTTTGTGATTGCCTGCCCTTCAAATAAAAACAATGTTTTCCATTGAATTCCATGGGAATTAAATTGCGACCTTACAAACCCGCTCCACTCTTTTAGAGTAGGTGCCTTTTGTCTCTTTAATTTCCGTATATACTCTCATAGCTTGTTGCGATAGTACTTATACTAACTCATGTTGAATTATGTCGAAAACTTCAAAATCCCAAGAAAATAATTTTTTGATATCCATGCCATATTTATGTGAATTCCCTCATTGTTGTAGATTCGACTTATTTTCACTCAAATAAATGATGCGTACATAATGATTTCGAGAATTTAAAATCCCAAGAAAATTACATGTTGTTGTACAGTTACCATATTATGTAAATTCTCATGTCACCCTTATCTTGTGTTTTGGTTAAGCTTATCCACATGTAAAAGGTCTTTGATACTAACTAGCAAGTGTTATTGTTGTGTGTTTGAATTCTATATGTTTCATTGTAATGGCCATGTTTATCTATAGTCATGGTTTCTTTTTTTCTATACAACCTCTGCAATAAGCCCTCTCTTTCATAGCAAGAAACCCTTTTTTTGTGATTGACTTGCTCTTAAAATTAAAACATTGTTTTTGAGTGAATACCATGGGAATTAAACCACAACCGTATGAATTTTTTCTTCAAACCCACTCTTTCAGAGTAGGTTCCTTTTATCTCTCTAATTTCCTTTTGTACACTTGTATCTTGGTGCAAGAGTACTTACATTGACACATGGAATTATCTTGAAAACTTTCAAATCCCAGGAAAAGTATGTTCTACTATCCATTTTCCATATTATGTGTATTCCCTCATGGTAGAGTTGACTTATAAAAGGTTAATGATACATGTGTAATTATTTTGAGAACTTAAAATACGAAGAAAATGATGTTCTACTGTACATTTACCATATTATGTAAATTGTCTTGTCACCCTTGACTTGTGTTTTGGTTAAGGATATCCACATATAAAAGGTCTTGAGTACTAATCGACAAGTGTTATTGTTGTATGTTTGAATTCTATGTATTTTCTTGCAATGGCCATGTCTATCTGTAGTCATGGATTGTTTTCTTTCTCCCACAGAAAATGCTTGAGAAAAAATAAATTGAACTCTTTAGATAATGCTTATCAATGCCAAAATGTTAAAGAATCTATGATGGGAAATTAGTGGCTTCCTTAAATTTATCCATGTCTTATGGTTAGGCATAGCACACTAATAACAACTGGGTTGTATTTGTAGGGTCAGTTGCCATATTTTTATATAAAGGTATGAGTTGTTTTTAGATTTCAAAAGCTGAAATGGAAGTGAAATTGTTGTATCTAAATTAGAGCTTCATGAGAGTGTACATAAATACTGCAATACATAATTTCTTGGTTCTCACAAATAATTTACCATTTTGACATTTTCCATGTTCTTTGGTTCGACATCATTAATTAATCGTGTGATAACACTGATGGAAGGACCTATGACACTATAATGCAAATAATTTTTTAAAATTTTTTCTTCTTGTATTTTTCTATGCTAATATAATATAGATGTATAGATGGTTTTAATGATTTTGTAATTGTTGCATATTTTAGTTCACCACATGCTTCAACTAGTTTATTTTCAACCACTTATTCCCATAGAATGTGGATAACTTCTGACAATTATTATGATTTTGGAGTAAACACTTATCCCCAAAATAAGCTAGTATATCCCTATGGATGCCTTCAAAATTTACTTGAAATCAAAGACGTGGGTTTCTTCACAATCTGTATTTTTAACTGATTTTTTGTTGGAGGTAAAATGGATATTCTAAGGGGATATATTTAGGGGAATTTTTGGACACAACATTCTCAAATTTGTTTGTCGGTGTGGGTTACGCATTGTAACTGGCTGAAATTAGAGGTCTCTAAAAATCTTACAACATTATTCAAATGGATTTATTTATTTTGGAAATTATGCTGCTGAAATTAATGTTTCTTGCATCTCCACTTGGGTTCAATTTGTTTATTATGACTCTTATTCATTGTTTTTAATTTTGTAGATTTATTACTACTAATATAGCATGGGGCTTCTTCTACTTGATTGCAAAGAATGGGTGTCTAAGTATGAACAAATAAAAGTTTTCATAGTTGAAGCTAAAGAAAATTTGAAGAGAGAACAATCTGTTCACTTAATTTCTATTTCAGACGCTGAAAAATGGGAAGACATTGGAAAAAGGCTTTAGGAGCTGGGAAACAATGTGTTATGGATGTAACGATCCTATTTACTTATATATCATGGTTTTGTATCAGGCCTCAATTTAGTTCGATCATAACTAACACCCTTAATATGTGTATGTTTTAAAGTTATTGTTATAATAATGATGAGGTTAAAAGTTTGAGGTATTATGGTGATTTGTTACATTTTAAAAACCCTAAAGTTTGATAGGAAAATATATGTTGTAACAGGCCTTTTGAATTTAATTATAATGGTCATGAGCACTTTTATTATACATCACTTGTATCCTTACATAATTATGAGATAAACATTTGCAGGCTTGTAAGAAATTCAACCTTCTCGTGCCTTTTTGATGGAACACATTTGAGCAGTAATAATTTATTTTTGTACATTGTTTGTGAGCCTCTAGAATTATGATATGCATCTTTTTGACACTTTAGGAAAATCAATTTTCCCTAACCTTTGTGTTGTGTGTATAATTCATAAAAGGTTATTGCATGTTTACCATATATTTCATGTAAGTGGTGAAATATTGTCCAGTATTATTACACGAGCTTCAGATCTAGTGCAACTTTTAAGGACTCGATGCTTAGCATAACATATTTATATTTTGAACCATTTAATCATGGCATGTAAACAATACATTGAAAATCAAAAATGGTAATTCAAATTATAAAAATAAAAATTGAGGGGATGTATCGAAAAACATAATCTAGTCTAAAAGAAGGAAATAAGATTAAACACAGACTGTGAAAAGAGTCCTTCCTACAAGCATATTTATAAAATAAATGTAATGATATAATTGTTTATTAGAAATGAATACTAAATTGATAATTATGGGGAGAACCTTATAGTCATACTATTATGGGATCACCTTAGGCCTCCCCAAATATGGAGGTTTATTTGTTCAACGATAGATCTTGTGGTTTAAAGATGTTGGAACATGTCTCTAGCCTAAAAAAAAAAATCTATGAAAATTGGAGTTACAACTGGCCCTGGAAAGTACTCTAATACCACTTGTTATGCACTTGACCTGCAAAAAACCAAAATACTATAAATACAAACAATATGGGCCAAAACATAGAAATATCACATGAAATGAGACAAGCTACAAAGTTATTCTATTATTCAGAAGTGGAATACAATGTTCACTTGCCTCTTGGAGAGGGGAAACTTCCAACAAAGAATATCTCAGTTACAATAACACTCCATACTTCTTCCCTTGCTATCTAAGACTATTTATAGCTTTATGAAATCCAAAACCCTAACTACTAGTGGTTCATGCATAACATGGGTTAACCACTTTATTTGTTAACTATGGCCCCTTTATAACTAATTGTGGTCCCTTTTCTATAATGCGGGTCAACCATGTACAATTATTATTAATGTGGATAACCTCTTACAAGCTTTATTGACTCAACTAAATAACTATGACTCTGATGAGGCTTATTACATAAATAAGAGAGTTAGGTTTGGACCCTAACAATATAATCCTAAAGAATGCACCACTCCAAAACAAAAGTAGGATAGTTTTCCCTCTATATTTGGAAATATCAATGAATTTGACACTTTAGAATTAGAAACTAGATTATCAACCCTGGTTGTTGATGGGCATGCCTCTATTGAGAAGTATCTTTGTCAATTTACATGATTGATGTACTAATGAAAAGAACGTGGCAAGGAGAAAGGGAAGAAAAATCTATTTTTTGATCTTGTCAAA
Organism: Pinus taeda; assembly: GCA_000404065.3. Lineage (NCBI taxonomy): Eukaryota > Viridiplantae > Streptophyta > Pinopsida > Pinales > Pinaceae > Pinus > Pinus taeda. The sequence goes on along the minus strand of APFE030426488.1, from coordinate 35,443 downwards.
ATTCCTTCATAGGTTTTCTCATTTTCCTTCTATGCAACAAGGGATGCCCTTGGTTACTCATTCAAAATTCCCAAATTTGATACATTTTGTGATCATCTCACCAAAGAATAATCTAATATCAACTACCTATATGTTTTTAGTAGAGGAGGAATGACCTGTTATAGAGTTTTGTGAACCCAATGTTTCAGACTACCAAGTGAGTCCATCATCAGGGGATACATCAATAGATATTTTCAGATCTTAATGATGTATCCAAGAGCTAGATTTAGGTTATATATATAGGATATCTGAGTTTAGCTCTGGATAATCTTAATTTCTCAAATTTTGATGCACTGTCCATCATATCCCTTCCATGGTAGGATTTGATGTTGTTAAATAATGAATCCATACAGGTGAGGATAGTTTTTAGTAGAGGAGGAATGACTTGTTATAGAGTTTTGTGAACCCAACGTTTCAGACAACCAAGTGAGTCCATCATCAGGGGATGCATTATATTAGGATTTGGTGGCTCATAACTCCAAATTTTATCATAAAGTTTCGTCTCAAAAAAAGTAAAAATCTTCCCAAGCCTCTGAGTCTACCTTCAAGCCTTAGAAAAATACTAATACTCAACCTCCAACTTCCAAGAATGATGGATCCTCTTCCAAGACAGAGAAGGAGACAAAAATAGATGAAACATGTACCTTTTGTGGCAAATCTAGCCATATTGAAGAAAAATGTTAGGAAATGTTGCAAGTTTTAGATGATGGCATGAATAAACAAAATATATCAACTGGAAAAAGGGCATTATTCACTAGCCCAAACCCTAGATAGATCTACAAATCATTGGATACTTGATTAAAGGCATCACATCATATGAATCCTTATCAAGAATTTCTTCCCTCTACATTTCATAAAGCATTTCATGAATTGCAAGAAACAAGTCTAATCGACTTTAGTTTTTGGGTTAGAGAATTGTGCATTTCTCCAATGGATGAATTAACAGTGTATTCCTAGTCTTTGATATCTCTGCAAATTTATTATCCATTTATTATATCTATCATTATAGCGATGGGAATATAATGGAGTTTTCTCCAAATTAGGTAATTATTAGAGAATCACATGTCCAGTAGTTGTTTTTGCTAGTAGAAAGGTTGATTATGCCTTTAAATTATATTGGTTTGGCATATTTTAGCCTTCCTCAACTTCTTGTTTTGTAGCTAATGTTGATTCATTAAGTAGGCTTTTGAATGAAACATTTGGCCATATAAATTATAGATATTTGTGGCATATGTCCACTCAAAATTTAATTTCACGCCTTCCAAAGGTTTCTTTTATTGATGGGGTGTGTGGAGGTTGCACTTTTGGAAAACAATTCCAAGATCCCTTTCCTTAAGGGAAAATTAAAAGATTTAGTCCAAGAACTTAACACCTACCTTCTAGACTACAACTGTTATTTACGTCAATTATATTCAAAATAGGATGACTCATAAGGTAGTTCAACATATGATTCCAGTGGAATATTGGACACATGAGAACACTCATTCCTTTTCTTCTAGGGTATTGGGTAGTTCTTCTTGGTCATTAATTTGAGATGAAAAGTGAAAATCCATGGACAATAGGAGTAAACAACTAATATTTGTTGGTTACTCTGAGGAAATGAAGGGTTATCAACTCTTTGATCCTTCCTATAAGGAAGTTTTGTTCGAAAGATATGTTCATATAATGATAAAAACAATCCAGGATCTTCTTCCACTCCTTTCTCATCTTTAATTATGGAAAATGGTTCTAATAATTGTGTTTCTTTTGTTGAATCTCCTCATATAGAAGTAAATCTACCAACGTGACCATTAGAACTTGAGAAGTCAAATCATGAGTAGGATTTTCTAGATGAATCCTTAAGCAGAAGCCTTTGCAAGAGAAAGTAATCTGATAAATATGGCTAGGATGCAACTAATTTCAATTATCTAGCCTCAAATAAAATGCAGTCAAAAGGAAACTCCCTTTTGGGTAATGCCATTTAAGAAGATCTAAAACCCTTTTCTCGTGCTATTGGAATACCTCACTGGGCAACTTCCATGATAGACGATTATTTTCCTTTGATGAAGAATCATACTTGGGATCTTGATCCTCTTCCAAAGGGATGCAACTTGGTCCATTGTAAGTGGGTCTATGGAACTAAATATGTTGTAGATGGTTCTACTTAAAAACTTAAGGCACTTTTCATGGCCAAGGATTTTCACAATTTGAAGGGATTGATTATTCTGATACTTTTTCCCATTTTCTTACAATGGACTCTATACATCGTTTTCTTAATATATCTAACTCCCAAGGTTAGTCACTTTACTAGATGGATGTAAAGAGTTAATTTGTGCTTGGAGGTCTACATGAGCATATTTACATGGAGAAACCCCTTGTTTTTGTGCAGAGTCCTTTACTCTTTGTAGGCTTTAGGATTCCTTGTATGGTCTCAAACAATATCATAGAACTTGGTGTGAGAATATGGATTTTTCTTCTTCTTGATTATGGGTTTTATCATTGTTATTCTAATCCTATGATTTACACTTAGAGATAGGGGTCTGATTTATTAATTCTATTTCTATATATGGATGATTTGATCCTCACAACAATTTACTCATCTTTGATTCAAAATGTTAAGGAATTGTTGATGGGATGGTTTTCTACCAAGAATATTGGTCTACTACATTAATTTCATGACTTGTAGGGTCACTAGTCTTCAGAAGGGATCACCATTTTCGAGCAAAAATATTCCCTTGATTTACTTCATCACTTTTGCATTGCTAATTGTAACCTTGTTGCTACTCCTTTTTAGCGTGGTGTTACCCTTATGACCATTTTCACTTCACCATAGGTGGATCCTACATTGTATCACCAACTGGTTGGAAGTTTACTCTATTTGACACACACCAACCTAGCATTTCATATTTAGTAGGGCTAGTTGGTATATTCTCTTAGGATCATGTTGATGGTGTTGAACCTGCCAACATTCAGGGGATCACCCTTGTATGAAGTTCCAACTAGACCTCACACCGTTTGGTATGGGAGTCCCATCCATATGATCATCTAGTTGCCATTGTCTTAAGGATTTTCTTCAACTCTTGCTTGTCAGCACAGGAGAGTTGCTCACTTTCTCTTCGATAAGTGAGGTTCGTGTGCCTTTTGAGTGCAAGTGTACTTCTGTCAATGGTTCTTTCACTGTGAGGGGAAGAAGGTGAAGGTGAGTTCCAGGTTGAATTGGATTTAAAAAAGAACACAACAAATTATAGAGATAACCATAAACATAGAGATGTAGTGGAAATAATACTTCATTTCATTAATGTAAAATACTTAAATATGCTTACAAAGAGAAATTGAAATAAACCAGCTAGGGTGATGGTAGCTTATCTCTGAGAAAATATGTGGCAGCTACATGCCTCTGAACTCCCTTACAATGAGGCTCAAGGGCCTTTTTATTATTGAACAATAAGAGAAAACCCTAAATAGCCAAAACCCTAACCCGAGGAGATGTAACACCAAGAGTTTATGGGCCCCGTTGGGGTGAGTTGGACAACCAACATCCCAGGGTCGTGACTTGGTCATATTATCTCCGTTTGATGCACGTGATAATCCATTGGAAATATCTCTCCAAGGATTACGATGAAAAATATGTTTTTAGATGAAAAATCGATGGTGCTAGATTTCCAAAAAAAACGTCGTTTAGGGCCTCAAAATGGCTCCAGACGTTTAGGACCCGAAAAATTGCCAAAAATAGTAAACATTGCTACAATTAAGGAAACTGAAAAACTGAAAGAAGCAATGGTAGGGTCCAAGTGGAATTGGCGGGTGACCACCATTATACGCCTGGATCATTCTGCCCCCCTTAGGAAGAAATGGTCCCCATTGCGTTGAGTTCCTCCATGAGATGACGAAACTTCTGCTGAACTTGGTCCGTGATGAGCCGCTTACCCTGGTGAATGAGTTGGCCTGCTTTGACAACTCAATATAGTTGGATACTATGATAGCGAGTGTGCTTGATCTATGTGTCCATGATCCAATCAGTTGTATCTTGTTCCATGCAATCCAGATTTAACTCGGTGGGTGTGAGTTGTTCTGCAATGTCGGATGTGTCTAGTAATGGTGGAAAGATGGCTGAAGGTGGTCCACATTGAACACTGGGTGCAGGCCAAGGAATGGGGGAATGCTGAGGTCAAATGCATTTTCTCACATAGCCTTGGTAATGGTGTAAGGACCATATCAGAGTGGTCTGAGTCTCTGATAGGCTCCAGTAAGGCGTTCCTTTTGCAAATGCAACTAGACTTTGTTGCCCACATGAAACTTATGTGGCACTCTATCTTGATCATATCGCTACTTGTACTTGGTATTTGATTTCTCTAGAATGTCATGGACCTGCTAGTCAATATGTTGGATGTGCTCAATGAATTTGTTTTCCTTATCTATTTTGGATTGGACATGAGCCGAATCTGCATGAGTAGCTGCAAATGGCATGGACACATCAATGGCACATAGTGGCTCAAATCCCAAGCCCACCTCAAAAGGGTTGTGGCCAATCGAGCTGTGGAGAGCTCGATTGTAGTTATGCTAAACATAGGGGAGGCTCTCGTCCCATGTGCGTGGATGCTTTGAGTTGTACATGCGCAGAATGTGTACGATCATCCTGTTGACAACCTCTGTCTGGCCATTATTTTGAGGATGCAAGGTTATGCACTTAGTGAGTTTGGTGTCCAGCATCGGCCAGAGACTGGACCAAAATGTACTGAGGAACCTGTTGTCCCGATTTGAGATGACAGACTGTTGGATCCAAAAGTGTACCCACACTCATTCAAATAATAGTTTAGTAGTGGATTTTGTTGTGATATTATTCTTATAGGCCACCATAATGGCCATCTTCGAGAACCTATTGATGACCACAAAAACATAGTTGTTTCCATGCTTAGTGGAAGGAAGGCCTGACATGTAATCCATGGAGAAGGATTCCCAAGGTTGAATAGGGCTAGGCACCGAGGTATAGAGGCCCTGCTTCTTGATGGTCGGTTTGGCAATGACGCAGGCAGTGCATGATCTAATGAACTTCTCGACATCCCGTCGAAGATTCGACCAATAGAAATACTTTTGCAGTGCTGCCACCATTTTCTTGACCTTGAAATGCCCTGTGGCCCGACTGTAGTTTGCTTCCTAAATCATCTTGGCACGCTTGCTTGAAGGAACTCAAAGGTGACCCAGGTGGCATAACAGGGCATCTTGGAGGGGAAAATCTGGAACATGTTGACCCTCCAAGAGTGTCTGGTATGTGTGGCCGAATTATGGGTCACTTTTATAGAGAAGTGGCCAATCATGAGTCTCCTGCCCACAAGAGTTGAGAACGGTGGTTAACACCATGATCAGTGGTCGACTGAGGAAATCTGCATCATTATTGGTGCTGCCCTTCTTATACATGATATTTAAATGGAATTGTTGCAGGTATGTGGACCACTTCTGATGGTGATAATTTTGAAATTTCCCTTGGGTTTGTATGAATTGCAGGGGTTGGTGGTTTGTGTGGATGATTGTTTCCTTCCCCAAAATGTAATGCTTCCATTGTCGGCAAGCCTGCACAATGAAATACATCTCTTTGTCATAAGTGGGATAATTTTGGACTTTGTCTGAAAGTGTCTCACTGTGATATGCTAGTGCATGCTTGTGTTGAGTAAGGACTACCCCAAGAGCATAGTCAAAGGCATCTGTCTTGACCTCAAATGGTTGTTGCAAGTCTGTTAATGAGAGCATTGGTGTCGAGCAGAGGTGATCTTTCAACTCTGCGAATGTCTTCTGTCGAGATTCAGACCAAAAGAATTCTTCTTTCGCTCCTCCCTTGGTGACTTCACTCAAGGGCCAAGTGACATGAGAAGATCCCAACACGAACCTACGGTAGAAGTTTTCAAGACCTAGAAAGTTGGGAAGCTTTGTTAGAGTGGTTGGAGATGGTCAATATCAAAGACTTGGATCTTGGCTGGATCCACATGAACCCCCTATTCATCAATAATGTATCCCAAATACTTAACCTGGGTCATGCCAAAAGTGCATTTCTCCAAATTGGCACATAACTTGTGTTGTCGCAGTGTTTGGAGAACCTGTCAGATGTGGTTGAGGTGTTCTTCCCAGTTTTGGCTGAATATCATGATGTCATCCAAGTATACACTACAAATGAGTTGTTGAATGGCTACAAGATGTCATCCATTAGCCCCATGAAGGTTGTAGGAGCATTTGTCAATCCAAGAGACATAACCCACCATTCAAAAAGGCCCTCCTTGTCTTTGAAGGAATTCTTCCACACATCGAAGGGTTCGACTGATACCTGGTGATACCTTGAATTCAAATCAATATTGTTGAAATATTTTCCCCCCTTTTGTTGGTCCAGGAGTTCATCAATCCATGGGATCAGGTACCTATTATGGACAATGATCTTGTACAAAGCCCGATAGTCAATACAGAGTCTCCAAGTATGTCCTTCTTCTGTATCAACATGATCGGGCTCCCATAGGGTGATGAAATCAGACAGATGTGACCTTTCTACAGCAGCTCCTGATTTTGCCTCTTGATTTCATCGTTCTCTAGAACAGAGTGATGATATATTGGTCCATTGGGTAGCGATGCACTTGGGGTTAGATCGATGGAGTGCTTGACCTAACAGTGAAGAGGAACCCCTCTAGGGAAGGTGAAGATGTCCTCGTACTCCTCCACGAACTTGTTCATCTGTAGTTGTCATGCGGAGGGGCCCTGTCTAGAGGTCGTGGCCACCGTCTTTTTCTTTCCTTGAGGGCGTATCATGCAGAAAACAAATTTCCCGGTTTTGGAAATGAGCTTACTATATTATTTTGTAGTAACCAAAGAGATGGCAATAGGCGATGCTACCTCCAGTATCCTATACAACTTATTTTCCAAAGTAACAATAACAACATGAGGCCTTGATTCATACACAACATGTCACTTCCACAAGTATGCTTGTCCTAATAATACATCACAAACTTCAAAGGGAGAAATGTCACACAATACCTCATCCATGAAGGGCTTGATGTTGTATGGAAGGTGACATTGTTGGCTGACGCGAAGATCCCGTCCTTGGTGAAGCCACCCAATGGTGTATGATTGTGGATGTGTTGTGGTTGCTAAGCCAAACCGCTTCACGACCTCTGCCAAAATGAGGTTCTTTTGGCTCCTGCTGTCAACAATGAACTATAGCGGGGATCTCTTTACCCACATCTAGGAGTGGAAGATACACTCCTCCTCCTCTAGATCTTCGGGTTCCTCCTTCTGGATCTTCATGGTGGCAATGGTGGCTTTGGGCTCTACATCGATAATCTACTTCCCTTTGTCATTCCCCTTGTCAGGTTCTGACTCAGAGTCAGAACATGCATCTGATTCTTAAACCTTTCGCTCGGTCACTAGTGACTCCTTGGCCCGACACTCACTTGTGTTGTGAGTGGAGCTCTTATGGAACTCACACCACTTTCCCATGTCATTTTTCGGCTTCGCAATGCTGTTCTTTGCTTGTAGCTTTGCCGGGTTGTCTTCGGTTGCCTCGCTTTGGCTTTGTCCTTTGTTCTACAGTTTGGGGGCACCTTTCCCTTGCTTCGGATTTGTAGATCCAAAGTCTCGATTCTTCTATTTAAACTTTTGCTCAACCTTGATGACATATCGATATGCCATGCCGAGTGAGGAGATGTTCAGGAATTCTGTTTCTTCCTGGATGTACTTGTGCAGGGAGCCACGGTATTTGAGTACCAAATGCTACTCTCAATCCTTGATACCCAAAATTGTGCGAAGAGTATGGAAAATATTGGTAAACTCTGGCACTTGTTGGTCCCTTCCCTGCCGTAGCATGGTCCACTTTATGTATTGATCCTCATAGCTTCTGACATGGTAGTACTGCTCCTTGATGGCATCCTAGAACGAATTCCAAGTGGGTGCGACTGAAAATAGTGAGCCTATACTTTCATCCTTCTGCTCACAGTAGGTCACCCACCAGTCCTTGACATGGGGGGCTGCTTTGAGAAGAGAGAAAATAATGTTTTCCTGATTGGAAAACTCATGAACAGAAAAATAACCCTTTCGTAGATTTAACCATTTATCGACGACATCTGAATCTATCTAACCCTCAAATATCGGGATTTCAAAATTAGCTTGTACCTTAAATAGTGTGGCATTTCTAGAGTAGCTGTTGGAAGTCGATGCGTCACCCCTGGGTAGCCGCTGAAGGATCTGGGAAAAGACGTCCATCATCGCATTCCTCTGTTGCTCTAGGACTTCTTCAAGCAATATTTTGAGAGGATCTCCTACCCCCTTGTCTTTCTTTTCATCTGCCATGGCAGGTCGTCGGGATTTGCGAGGCTGGTCTTGCAAATGTTTGACCAGTTCAAGTCCCAACTCCTTATATCCCGACCTCGTTGGGGACATGCAAAGAAAAATAGGGAAAAAAAGTAGACCACTCTGATACCACTGATCTAGATTTAAACAAGAATGCAACAAATTATAGAGGTAGCCATAAACACAGAGATGCAACAAAAATAATACTTCATTTCATTAATGTAAAATACTGAAATATGCTCACAAAAAGAAATGGAAATAAACTAGCTAGGGCGATGGTAGCTTATCTCTGAGAAGAGATGTGGCAGCTACCTGAGTCTGAAATCCCTTATAATGAGGCTCAAGGACCTTTTAATTATTGAATAATAATAGAAAACCCTAAACAACCAAACCCTAACCCAACGAGATGTAACACCAAGAGTTTATGGGCCCTGTTGGGGTGAGTTGGACAACCAAATTCCCGGGGTCGCGACTTGGTCATATTATCTCTATTTGATGTGCATGATAACCCTTTCGAAAGATCTCTCCAAGGACTATGATGAAAAAGACAATTTTAGTAAAAAAAAAACGTTGGCGGTAGATTGCCAAAAACACATCATTTAGGGCCTCAAAACGGCTCTAGAAGTTTAGGACCCGAAAAACTGCTAGAAATAGTAAACTGCGCTACAATAAAGGAAACTGAAAAACTGAAAGAAGAAATGATGGCGGTCCAAGTGGAATTGGTGGGTGGCCATCAATATCCACTTGGATCATAGGTTGAATGGGATTAGTCCCAACTCGGCTAGGAACACACAACACAAAAGGACATACACAACGTTTGGTGAAGTAGTCCACTGGGATGTGGTTGTCACAACATACAAGGTAATATAACACATACAACATTCACGGATCATCCCAAACGAGTACAATGGTTGTTACAACAAGGTTCATGTGAAACGTCTATCTGATGTCTGACAGAGCAGTCGAGACAGACGGGACATCATTAGAAGCATATAAAACACATTTTCATTAATAGATTATGCATTACAACAAATGAATCAATTCATATGTAGAACATATGTTAAAGCAACATGCATTACAAGTGTTAAATATTAGTCTTACAACAAATACAATACATGTGTGAAAACTTGCTGGCCTGTTAACATGTTTCTGAATTAAATGAATGTTCCAAGACACATCGTTACACCATACATCACTAACCCCGTGAGTGGGGTGTTGGAGCCAATACTTACTCCTCAAAGAAAATATTACAGACTCTCTTGGCTATGTGGGAGGAGCTGAGGTGAAAAGTCCATTCATGTACAAATGAGGGGGGTATTTATAGCCAAGGGTGGAACTGACCCTTGCGGTTGTTTGACTACCCTCATGACCATTCGACTTCCATGACTTTCTGACTTACATGACTCTATGTTCAACAAGTGGGTCTCTTGGACTTCAATGTTACATTGCATTGATTGACAACAAGCCCATAGTGGAGATGTGAGCAACATGACCCATGAATTGACTCGACATGACTTGACATGACAATGCTGGTACATTCATACTACTGTTGGAGTGCATGTTGAGCTATAGTGTTGTTGAGTGATGGATGTCTTCATGGTGTATCATAGCTTCACCTCCTCATGGCGAAGTGCATGGAGTCTTCGATGGTCCTTGGTTTGCTTGACAAAGCTTTAGCATGTTGCTTCTTCCTTTCGTGCAGGAAGGCTTGACAGGATCACTTCTTCGCGAAGGTGCATGTTTGTTACGTTAGTCCGCTTTGCATGTTTCATTCATTTATCCACTGGTGAACCTATCCATCTGCATGCGCTCCCGTTTTTCATCCCATTCATCGATTTGACATGTTCGTTGGTGTGCTTGTACTTGCAATCACTCATGACGAGATGACATCAAATCCAAAACCTCCTAGTCTACCATGACACATGATCATTCGAATGCAGGTGAGCGGGAGAGACAATAGGGTTGTGATGCAGGATGATGGAGTCACTAAGAGATTGAGATAGACAATCTGAGTCAATAGTGACTATCTGCAAGGTCTGGCTCGGATGGGAGGAAAAATTGAATAAAATTTTGGGAGGGATAGTCCAGGATGCAGGAGGGCAAGATAGGAATGTTTTGCACATTTTCTAGAATGAACAACCAGCAGGGGCTAGACAGCCAAATTTTCACAATTTTCAAGAGGAATGGGTCAAGCTACATGAAGGGTCAACTGGTAGGGATTACAAAGTTTTTATGGGGAACTGCCTTGGAGACTTGATCCAGGTGGATGTTGGTGGCCACCCACCTATCCCATTTGGACCCCCGCAACTGTCTCTTTCAGTTTTTCAGTTTTCGTAATTGTAGCACAATTTACTATTTTTAGCAGTTTTTTCGGGTCCTGAACTTCCAGAGCTGTTTTGAGGCCCTAAACGATGTTTTTTGGGAAATCTGGGGGCAACATGGGTTCATGGACCAATGATTCCCTTCCAAAAGTGGTAGCTCTCGGATAGATCTTTCTAACGAGCTATCATACACGTCAAACGAAGATCGTATGCCAAAGTTACGACCCCGAGAAATTGATGTACCAATTTACCCAAAACGGGGCCCACATTTTGGCGTTTCATCTTCTAGGGTTAGGTTTTGGAATGTGAAGGGTTTTCCATTGTTTCTCAAAAATAAATAGGCCTTCGAGCCTCATTGTAATACAATTCGGAACAGTTCAGAGGCATGTAGCCACACATCTCTTCTCAGAGATAAGCTACCATCGCCCTAGCTGGTTTATTTCCATTTCTGGTTGTAAGCATATTTCAGTATATTCCATTAATGAAATGAAGTATTATTTCCACTGCATCTTTGTGTATATGGTTATCTCTATATTTTGTTGTGTTCCCATTTAAATCCGGATCAAGACTGGCAGCCAGAACTGCGCAATTCCCAGACGAAACTGGAAGTTGGATGCTCAGTCACTGGCAGCACAACAACACAATTCCTAGAGGGAACAGGCATTCTGTTGTCAGGAGCTACTGGCTGGAAAAATTGCACTAAGGCCAAGAGGCTAACTTGTTGATCATCTCTGCACAATTTTTGAGCTGAGCTTATTGATGGGCAGTGGAAGGCCTACTCATGAGCACCGCACAATTTCGAAGATGAAAAGTCAGTCGACTGTTTGGATGACTGATTGGGAAAACTGCACAATTTTCTGAAGGAGACAGGGATGGACACTTGGTGTCTGTCCATCCTGTCTACGCAATTTCCTCAGTTAGTTGAATGGGTTAGGTCAATGGCCTTTGCGCAAATTTTGAGGAGAGTCAGTCTTGGGTTTACTACCAAGCCTGACTATCTACGTGGCTAGCATGAGATTTGATTGAGTTGCTTGCGAGTAGCGCAGATTGAAAGGACTAGCTTAGTACTTCTGCGGTTTTTTGGTTGACAGTCAGTCGAGTCAAAAGTAGGATGATGGTTCGACTATGAGTGAGTAGTCTGGTCGTTATAACTTTAGCAAAAATGACTAAGTGTGTGAATATTCAAAAGATGCATACGTGATAATACAAACACACACTCTCATGACTTGATGTCGAAATGACCAAACCATCGAGATACACATGTTCAACATGATTGACTGATGGTGCAAGTGACAAGCGTGACACTCGTGATTGATCATTCATGATCGATATGATGCTTGTGCGACAGTGAATGTGACTCTGTGTGTGAGCGCGATAGTTGCTTCCATGGTGAACACAATAGATACATACGAAACAAAGACTTTGAGCATAACCAGAACACGGTCGCAAGCATGAATTGGACATCATCATGCTAAGACTTGGATGAAATGAACAAGCAAGGCGAATGTAAAGACTCACACAATATCACGGAGTGAACCTGAGTTTCTGAAATCATCAAGTGAACCTCTTCAGTGGAGGCTCCGAAATTGGTGCAGGCCAAAATTTTGGAGGGTGGTTGTAGCCACTACAACACTTGGTGACACACTAGTAGAACTCCATCTTGTTTGTTTTGGTTCATTGCTAGAATAGGGCCTTGGTCTTTTGGGGAGTATTGAATCATTGTGCAGGTTACTTCAATGTCCCCACTTACCCCATGGACATACATGGTTCACTCTTTGCCAACTCAGTCAAAGAAAATCAAAATTTCAACTTAGATCTCAGTGTTTTGAATCTGGGAAGGGTAGTTTAGTTCGCGAGTTGAATATTTTTAGAGTATAAGTTTTCATCTCTCGTGTTTCACTACTACCAGCAGGCCTGGACATAACCCCGATGGAGTCATGCAATAACTCACACATTGCTCCATTTCCAACGAGCCTGATCAGTACCTGAGTGGAGTTGCATGCTTCACCTCTCTGTGTAGGAAGCCTTTCTCTTCTTTTTCCCTTGTAATTTTTTTTTTTAAGAGAACTGTTCATACACACTTATTTATTTTTGGGGAGGAAGAGGGATCCCGAATTATTGAGTGCAAAAGAGGTTGTTCCTTGAGAGAAGCATGTAAGGCCTCTGACATAGGGTTTTCTCGTTTAGATTTTTCCCCTTCTTCGTTTCTATTGGTTGGATTAGATTAAACACACATATAAAAAAGTTGAGTACATGCATGGGGCTTCCCAGTGTGGACACAGGTTCATAGTTAGGCCAAATCTTCCCTTACAGATGGTTCGTATTTTCTGTCAAGACTTCATCTACTGAAGGTTGTAACCAAGAATAGAGAAAATGGACACAAGACGGGCCAAGTGCTGCAATGTCACAAGTCTCTTGAAATTTCAACCACATACTCTATTCAAAATCCAGAACGTAGTAGTTGACATCACTTATTTCCAGAAAAAAAAACAGTAATATATCAAACAAACAAAATGAACGTGAACAAAAACTAGTAAGCAGAATCAAACAAGGTTAAAGCAAAGATAATAAAGATAATAAGCAAAACAAACCAAATGAAACAACAAGAAGTAAGCAAACTATGTACAGGGCATGGTTGCGGCCCTTCCTACTAAAACTAGCGTTTGAGGACTTGGCCTTTGACAGGAAGATTATCAATCCTCCTATTAAGTGATTGCAAATGATACATGTGTGAGCCAAGTTTCTCGTGGACCAGTGCCGGTCAACCAGGCTCCTCTACCGGAAACTGGTGGAATTCCAAAAGACCTTCAAGTGAGGAAAACACCACTGTTTCAGGTATTGTGTGCAACATGGGCTCAGATGATGGCACAAGGTAGTTGTTCTTATTCCGAGAAGGGTTCAAGTTTCTGACGTCAATGCTTAAGCAAATCTTCCTAGATTTCTTATGTGCAAGATTTGAATTAGAAAACCAAGTATAATGATGAATTTTGCAAGTAATCCAAACACTTAAATTGTTATTCAATATTTTCGACAAAAGGAGGAAAAAAAACATGTATGTGTTACCTGTTCTTTGTTGTAATGGCTTGTCTCTCCTTTACCTGGAATCTCATGTTGGATTGCTCGGGTGCAATGGATACTTAGGTCATCATTGACTCATGCAGACCCATCTTAGTACTCTTCGATCAAGTGGTCAATAGTTGGTTGTATTTACAGTTTGTAACTTGTACCGATATTGGCCATCTTCGGATAATGGTGGATTCCCAAGTGTCTCTATTTGTTCATGGTGTTGGTCCTTCGTGTGTTTAGCACGAGTGCTTAAGCATCATAGTTTGTGACTTTGGACTTCAAAAAAATTGAAATCACGCATGGTTCATTGTTTTGGATGGCTGAGATACACTCGGTCCTTGAGCCATTATGTGTTCCTAATTTGTTAAGACTCATGGCTCGTAGCTTGTCTGTATATGGATTGTTTGGCTTGTTGGTACTCTTGCTACTACTGTTGTTGCTACTACTGCTATTATCATAAAAACAAACTATACAAGTTTCATTATCATCAGTTGGGTGAGGAAGGAGTCCCAAGTGCTTGTCTGATGAGTTGGCATTGGCCGTACAAGATAACACTCAATGTCTTTTCCAGGAAGTAGCTACAAAACATGAGTTTTTCGAAGGCCAATGGTTTGTTCTCACCATTAAGGGGAGTGATATTTTGTTTCATATACCTCTCTGATAACACCCAGATTTTGTTGCATATTCCCTTGTATGAAAGCCAGTTATGAGACTAGTCTATTGCAAAATATCCATCTAGCTTGTTGGACCAATCTCTGCTGAGTAGCAGGCCATATGCTTCTGGTATGTCCACAACAACTATGTTGATGCATTGGTGGACTCAACTATCATGGTATGGTCAGATGATAACATCTCATAGTTCACCAATGGCTAGTGCTAATGTTCTATACAGATGGATGATTCTGGCGGATCTTTCTCTCCGTCATGCATTGATATTCTTAGTAATGGAGAGCATCATGACATTGGTTGTTGTGCCAGAATCAACCAAGAAGTTGTGTACATTGTAGTTGAAAACTTCGAATGAAATAAGTAATGGGGTGCAACCTGAGTTTGCTTATTCCATGCAGAGTGTATTGAGCACAGTGGATAGTGATCTGGGAGGTGTGCTTTCTCCCTTGTTGGTGGAGGCTACATTTTCTGTTGTTGTTTGTCCCAAAGCGCGCAGAAGGATATATCGTTGACACTGGACTTTGTCTAGCTTGAGCAAATTGATGTTCGCACAATTTTTCTTCCTGTCATCGACTATGTTGTAGTCGAGAGGTGGTAGACTCACTGAGGTGTCCAAGGTGGAACGAATGTTCTTACTGTTTGGCGAAGTGTTCTGCAACTTGCTGCCTATGGATGTACTCTTATCCATCGCTGTCTTCCTAAAATCACTTTGTGTTTGTTGGTTTTAGGTAGCAGGTGGGTTGGCCTTCTTTATTAGCTATCTCACCTTCTCTTGCATCTCCTCAAGTGTAGGGGAAGCCCCTTTACTCCTAAGATGGTAACAATCATTTTTCTTTCAGGGATTTTTCTCGGTATTCATCTTCGAGACTACTTGTGAGCACTGGTATTCATTCACCACATGCCCACAACTTGGTGCTTCATCAAATGCAACCTCTTCATTATCATCAGTGTATTTCGGTTGCTCCTGTATGTTTCCATCCGCATCAAGTGTATGAGTAGAGATAGAGGTAACAACTCACTTCCAATTTGATAAAGAGTTCTTGGGGTGAAATTCTTCATGGAAGGAACATAACTTAGGATCAACACATTGATCGAGTTGGAACATAGGCTTCTATGCAAATTTGGAACCAAACTGGTTGTTGCTTGATGATTCGGTTAACGAATTTCTTACCTATCTCTGTCTAAGCGAATGATTTCTCGTGAATGTGTTCGTCTTCCATTTCTTGAGATTGGACACTTCGGTGGTCAAGTTCCTGACAAGGTGAGTGAGTGTCTCAATATCAGTTGCTTCTTTTTCTTTGTCCTTGCTCGCCATTCCTTGGGGCTTTCTTCTCACATCCTTGGAGTCGTTTGCTGATTCATCATCCTTGATGACTCCAATGGTAGGCAAGTCTTTCTCAATAGTAATATCATCTTTGCATATTTCTAAAAGTGTCAGCTTTGTAGCTTGCTTTATGAACTACGCAATGGTGTGTGATGCAAACTTGTTCAAAATACGCATAAACCTCTGATTGAAATATTTTACATTCTCTTTTCCCTCCATCTTGAGGCTTCCTAATTCTTTGAGTAGCATGACTGGGGTCTTATCATCAACAAAATTTCCAAGGAACATACATTTGAAAGAAACCCAGTTCTGTATGGAGTTCTGATGCAGGTCTCTCTAGCCTGCAAACCAGGATCTTCAAACTCAACCTTATATTCCGATCTGTGACTGACTATTTTCTTCAACTAGCTTAAATCTATGTTTATCGTCAAGCCTTACTGCCTCTTCAATTTCATCCACAGTGTGAGAGCACATGGGAAAACCTGCATATGTTCTTTTCTCTAGCTTCAACAAATCATTAGCTCTTACATAGCCATCGCTTCTCGGATGCATGCGGCTGAGACCATTTCTATGAATAGATTCCAAATATTTTTTATAGGATCATGTACACAAATTGGAACTTCATCTGAGGATTGGATGCGCCTAAATAGCTCTTCTGAATCTACAATCTCAATGCTGTGTCCCTGGTTTTCTCTTATCAACAACTGGCTCCACGGATCTTCCCAACAGCTCCTCTCGGCTGATAATATTTCAATTTAATATTGCGCTCCACGGATCTTTCCAAAAGCTCCTCTCGGCTGTATGCTACCTCGTTCAACCGCTTATAATATATCTGTCGTTGCCAATCCACTAAAACTCGGATAATGGACTCCACGCATATAATGCCCCACCAAATCTAGCTGTGAATTAAGCAATGTGCCCTTTGAAATCTATATGAACTCAGCATCGAATGTTGTTGAGAAAACAATGGTAAATACGCACAACACCCTAAATCATAAAGGAAATCGTGTAGCTGGTTGAGAACCGCTCCAAAACAATACATAAAATGCGTTGTCTATACCAATTATATACAGAGATCTAGATGCAAGTAAAACTATAAAAAGGTCCCACGCATACTCTGTCTTGAATCATCGACGGTTCCGGCTTCTCAACCAATTATCGGACAACAAACTCTGTCAGTTCATTGTAATATGCTTGCGCCTTTCCTTTCTCTAGTTAATATCACAGTACTATTAATACACAGTTAATAGCGTAGTTTGTTTTGGATGTGAGTTCAATCCCGAGCTAGGAACGGAACTGCTCTGCTTCAATTCCATGAGAAGAGCCCTTAATTGGACCGAATACTCTCGTCGCTTCGCTATATACACAAAATAGATTGCATCTTCTCCAAAGAAAATCGAAAATTGATTAAATAGCTTGCAGAAACCTAAAAATTTTTGCCCTAAGAGAGATGTCTATCTCCCATGAAGCTGAACAGACTGGATCTGAGGGCATTACAATCCAAAATATGGAAAAATCAAAGCATGCATAACATTCCCCTGCAATATTTCATTCATTGATCATGAACGAGCTTCTATGCGAAGATTTGTTGGATCGGATGAAGGTTTCACATGTGAGAGGGTTGGAAAATGGGAGCATAAACGCAAGGCTCCTTCAAGGTTCTCGGAAGCCCACCATCATTAGATGTATACATTACATACAAGCAACAACACCATTCCAATATAATTGTATAAGAATGTCCACAATGAAAGATTTGATCATCATCATTAGATTTCATACAAGTTTTTAATTCATAACACTTCCCATATAAATGTGCATAATTCAATCAAGCAACTTCAGAGTTCAGCAACCAATATCTCAAACCCACACTTATCATAAAAATAACAAATACTTACAAACTTCTTCATGGCCAGATCTTCAATGTTCATGGCCCTTACAATTTTCCAGAGGACTTATAGCCTTGGCTGCCCCACCTATTCTTTCCCACTCACTCTCACTCTCTCTTCCTCAATGTCTTTGGGGATTCCTAATTTATAAAAACTAAGCATGATCTAGAATCACCCAACTAAAAGCTCTAAGAGTCTACATGCAATGCATACATAGGGTAAAAGCATCTTAAGGCTTTTTCCATCTTTTTCCCTGTTCTAAAATAGAAAAGCTTTCCTTATCCACATTCACTGCTTTATGCCTAAAAACACTCCCTATTTTATTAAAAATAACAAAATATTTAAAATTATCTCACCCCCCTTTTATTCTATATTTACAAATGAGGATGGTCTCGATGCTCCTGCATCAAGTTCGGTGGAAGGCTGTGATACTAAGAAAATGTGTGCCCATCCAAGGTACATAGAAACAATATACATGCTACATCATCATAATGTACCTCAAGGTTCTGCTGTTATAGGTAGAAGTTATCTAAATTGTCCTCTGCCTTCACCGCACTATCAGGGTTGAACTTGATGTTCTTTCTCTTTGCTCGCTTCGACACCTTGTGGAGAACAATTGGGAGAGTGAATGGTCCCTGAGTAATCCATTCAAGATTTGGGTTATCCATCTCTTCATCCTCTTCATCCTCTTTGTCTTCTTCCTCTCCTTCAGAATATGATGGTTTTGATTCTGAGTATGTATGTTCATCTCCACCTCCACTTCCTCCACTGCCTTCCCCTTCACCTCCTATACCAGAGTTTGATCCCAAGACTAAAAGAGTGTCTTGTTCATCTTCAAAGAAGATTGGAGGTTACTCTCCATCTTCAATAGCTTCTTCCAAACCTTCAAGAGTAGTAATGACTGCTTCTTCCACTGATGATACAACAACCCCTGTGGGAGTGGCTTTTGGATTCTTAGATGCGTGTGGAAGATAATGTACGCTTGGAATCAATACGATTTATTTAGCGAACTGATCAGTGATGGGACGGACGAAGCGAAGGTGTTGATATGAAATCACGTGTTTAATTCTGGGAGGTGAGGAGTAACCAACTTCTGAGTCATGAGAGAGGGAGTGCGAGTTACTGCCTTATCCAGATGGTTGATGAGTGAGTGTGAGTGGAATTTCAGCCATGTAGAACTGGCTACCCTCCTTCTAGCACTGGATATGTTGATGGTTCTGGACCCACCAACATTCAAGGGATCACCCCGGTATGAAGTCCCAACTAGACCTCACATCATTTGGTATGGGAGTCCCATTTGGTATGATGTCTCGGTTTCCATTTTCTTAAGGATTTGCCTCAACTCTTGCTTTTCATCAAAGGAGAGTGGTTCTCTTTGTCTTTGAGAAGTGAGGTTCACGTGCCTGGTGAGTGTACGTGTACTTGTGTCAATGGCTCTTTCACTATGAGGAGAAGACGGTGAAGGTGAGTTCCAGGTTGAAAGGGATCGATACCAACTCAGCTAGGAACACACAACACAAAAATACATACAAATATTCTAGTGGAGTAGTCCACTCGGATGTGACAATCACAACATACAACGTAAGATAACACATACAACACTCACGAATCAGTCTGAACGAATGTAATGGCTGTTATAGCAAGGTTCATGTGAAAGGTCTGTCTGATGTTAGGCAAAGCAGTCAACACGGATGGGACAACATTAGCAGCATATACAACACATTTTCATTAATAGATTATGCATTACAACAAATGAATCAGTTCAGATGTAGAACACAGGTTAAAGCAACATGCATTACAAGTGTTAAATATCAATCTTACAAGAAATACAATATATGTTTGAAAATGTGTTGCCATGTTAATAGGATTTTAAATTAAGCGAAAATTCCAAGACACATTGTTAAACCATACATCACTAAGCTCATTAACGGGGCATTGGAGCCACTACCTACTCCTCAAAAGAAATATTACAGACTCTCTTGGCTATGTGGGAGGAGTTGAGGTGAAAACTCCATTCATGTACAAATGAGGGGGGTATTTATAAGCAAGGGTGAAACTAACCATTATGGTTGTTCAACTACTCTCATTACCGTTCAACTTCCATGAATTTTCAAATTAGATGACTCTATGTTCAACAAGTGGGCCTCTTGGACTTCCACATTACATCACATTGATTGAAAACAAGCCCATAGTGGAGATGTGGCCAACATGACTCATGACTTGAATTGACATGACAATGCTAGTACCTTCGTGTTACTGCTGGAGTGCATGTCGAGCTATAGTGTTGCTAAGTGATGGATGTCTTCATGGTGTATCATAGCTTCACCTGCGCATGGCGAAATGCATAGAGTCTTTGATGGTCCTTGGTTCGCTTGATGAAGCTTTAGCATGTTGTTCCTTACTTTCATGTTGGAAGGCTTGACAGGCTAACTAGTTTGTGAAGATGCCTGTTCATCGTGTTCGTCCACTTCACATGCTCCATTCATTCATCCATTGGTGAACTTGTCCATCTACATGTGCTCCCTTCGTTCATCCCGTTCGTCTTCTTGACATGTTTAATGGCATACTTGTACTTGCAGTCACTCATGACGAGATGACATCAAATCCAAAACCTCCTCGTCTACCATGATACATGATCATTCGAATGCAGGTGATTGGGAGAGATAGCAGGGTGCGATGCGGGATGATGGCTCTAGGCAACTGCAAATGAAAACTGCATAAGAGTCACTATGAGATGGAGACAAACAATCTGAGTCGATAGTGACTGTCTGCAAGTTTTGGCTCAACTAGGAGGCAAAATTGCACAAATTTTGGGAGGGATAGTTTGGGCTGCAGGATGTCGAGATGGGCATCCTCTGCGCACTTTTCAGAACAAAAAATCAGTAGAGGCTAGACAACCATATTTGTACAATTTTCGAGAGGAAAGAGTTAGGCTGCATGAAGGGTGAGCAGGAAGGGATTGCGTAGCTTTCTTGGGGAACTACCCAAGAGACTGGAAACCAGAAGTGTGCAATTCCTAGAGGGAACTTTTCGTTGGCTTCTGGGGTCACTTGTAGCCAAAACTGCATAATTCCTAGAGGGAACTAGTAGTTGGCTATTGAGTCACTAGCAGAAGAAATTGTGCAATTCCTGGAGGGAACATGTAGACTACTGATGGGAGTTGCTGGATGGAAAAACAGTACTGACGCTGGGAGGCCGACCTACTGATTATCTCTGTGCAATTTCTAAGTTGAGATGACTGATGGGCAATGGAAATCTTGCTCATGAGTATTGTGCAATTTCTCAGATGAATGGTCGGTCGATTGACTGGATGACTGACTGTAAAAATTACACAATTTTATGAAGGAGAGAAGGATGGGCACTTAGTGTCTGTCTGACTTATCTGTGCAATTTCATCAGTCAGTTGAATGGGTGAGGTTAATGGTCTCCACGTAAATTTTGAGGGGAGTCAGTCATGGGGTTACTACCGGGTCCGATTGTCCTAGTGGCCAGCATGAGAGTTGATTGAGTTGCTTGCAGGCAACACATCATGGAATTACTAGCTTAGTGATTCTGTGTTGTTCTGGTTGACAGTCGGTCGAGTCGAAAGTAAGGTGATGGTTGAACTGTTAGTGAGGATTCTCGTCATCAAAATTTCAACAAAAATGACTAAGAGTGTGAATAGTCGAAATATGCATAGGTGATCATAGGAACACACACTCTCATGACTTGATGATGAAATGAACAAACCATCTAGATACACATGTTCAACATGACTAAGCAATGGTGGAAGCGACAAGTGCGACACTCGTGATTGATAGGTCATGATCAAGACGATGCTTGCGTGACAATGAATGTGACTCTGTCTGTGAGTGTGATAGATGCTTTCATTGTGAACACAAAAAACACATATGAAGCAAAGACTTTGATCATAACCAGAACACAGTCGCAAGCATGACTTGGACATTGGCATGCAGAGACTAGGATGCAATGAATAAGCAAGGCGAATGTAAATACTCACACGATATCATGGAGTGAACACGAGTGTATGAAATCATCAAGTGAAAATATTCATGGGAGGCCCTGAAATTGGTGCAGGCAAAAATTTTGGAGGGTGGTTGTAGCCGCTACAACATATCCTCATTAGAGTCATTGGAAAGTAGTGAAGTGTATTCTGAGACATATCCAAGGGACTTCCAACATTGGCATTTAGTATATTGTTGGTTGTCATGAGTTTGTGGGTTTGATAGGTTCTTATTGGTTTGGATTAGTAGCTAATCGAAATTCCACCTTTGGATTTTTTCTTTCTTTCTTGGTTCTGCATCTATTACTTGGCCTTGGAAAAAATAATCAGTGATTGCATTATCTATAATTAAAGTTAAGAATTGAGCTATAGTTCTCAGAATTTAAGAAGTTCTTTGGCTACATAAATTATTGCTTGAGTATGGTATTCAATAGGATCAATCTACTCTTCTCTGGTGTTATAATCAAAGTTCAACACATATTTCTAGAAATTGAATGGAGTATCAAAGGAGAAAACATATTGAGATCCAACTTATTTAAGATGTAATTATTAGCATGGCATATGTTCCTACTAAGAACAAGTAGAAAATATATTCACAATACATTGGCATCGCCAGTGTTTATTTAGTCACAAAAATGCTTTGAATGAAGGAAGTTATCCTTGGGGGTTCATCTTGGGTCTTCCTTCCTTCACCTCCTCATTTTTAACTTTCCTTCTTTATTTTTTTATGTACTCTCTTCTAGAGCCTAAAGTTTTTCCCTATGGGTTTTTCTCCTTTTCTTTGATTATGGGAGGTTGTACATGGGTACCTGAGCAAGCCTTGTTTTTTAGACCCATTCTCAAGGGAATATTCTCAAGAGAATTAGGTTTAGATTGATTCTCAAGGGAATATTCTCAAGATATGCTTCTTCTTAATGTTCATCAATAGTGTATTACATATTTTTTTAGGTTGCATTGAATTTTAATAAATTAAAAAATTAGAATCATGCCACGTGGCTCCCCACCCACCAATTTCATAGGGATTTGAGATTATCCAATTCTAATAAATTCCAATTCCAATTCTAATTCCAATTCTAATAAGTTCCTAATTATTATTTATAATATTCATTTATATATAAACAAATTTATTTAGCAAAATGGTCCATTAATTTTAATAAATTAAAAAAAATTAGATGCCACGTGGCTCCCCACCCACCAATTTCCTAGGGATTTGAGATTATTCCAATTCTAATAAGTTACTCCATGTTGAGATTATTTTAATTCTATTAAGTTCCTCATTATTATTTATAACATTGATTTATATATAAGAAACTTTTATTTAGCAAAATGATCCATTAATTTTAATAAATTGAGAAAATTAGATTCGTGCCAAGCAACTCCCCTTGCCCACCAATTTCCTATGGAGTTGAGATTATTCCAATTCTAGTAAGTTCCTCCATATTGATATTATTCCAATTCTAATAAGTTCCTCAATATTATTTATAACATTCATTTATCTATAAACAATTTTTATTTAGAAAAAGGAGTTGTCTATAATGCGACTTTTTGGAGATTCCGGTGACGGAATCCGGCGAAAGAAATGAGGTTAAATATTGATTTTTAGCAGTTAAAATGGTTTTTTAACTGCATATTTGGATTCAGCGCCCTGAAA